>SKCR01045915.1:0-51120 GCA_019454045.1 Zanthoxylum bungeanum
CAAAAACTTTGTGCCATTCACGTGACTCTTTGTTGTTTATGTATTTGGCCTATTTTTGAGACTAGATTCATGTGACACTCTCTCACTTTCTTTTGGTCTTCACGGCTTTAGGCAAAATGGAGCCAAAAACCTTCTATCTTCTCTCTCGGTCTTGGACCGTTTTTCTTCTTCTTCTTGTTCTGTTTTCTGCCGAAAATGGAGAAGCAAGATAATGATTTTTGTGGCAAAAATCAAGTGCTAGCACACCTTGAGCATACTTAGGTGATAGGGAAGCATCTTCTTGAGCAAGGAAGCTTGAAGCTTGGAGCTTCAATGGTGATCTTCAATGGCCGAAAATGGTGGAGATCTACACGCCCAAAACCGAGCAGTCCACTGTCAAAGGAAGCCATTGCCGAGCTTGGAGGGAGCTCAAAAAATCGCACCTTGTTCTTCAAACATCAAAACCGAAATTCAATGTGAGTTGATTCCGCCACCTCCTTTGATGTGTTCATATGTGATTTTTATGCATTGTTTGTGATCTTGTGGACTTGATTAAACTACAACACATACTTATTCCGAATTTCCCCTTCCGACCTCCGTTTCCCGCAATATCCTTAGCTAAAAAGGTAGTGCCTCCAATTGAGACTCATCATCGGGTTTCACATGCGAAAATGCAATGCCTACACTTAGGTTTATTTCAATTTGTTTGTGAATAAATTTAGAATTAGTAATACATGTTTGGTTAGATCCTAAGAGAAAAAATATGTAAAACGTTAGGAATAATGTTTCCTAACATTGGTATCAGTGGCTTAAATGCTTGTATTTTAGTTAGATTACACAAAAATTGCATGAACATGCATTAAAAATGTTGAAAATGCTTCTGGTTTTTGTTTTTACAAAAATGATTTTCTTCCAACTTTGGACCGTAATAACTCTATGTAAAAAAAATGATAATTACATGTTCAAATATGTTGTGAAAACTAGGACATGAGATCTTCAATTTGGTATATCATTTGCTTAATTTTGATAAAAATATAGAAAGATATGGACCCTAGAAGTTGGCTAGACGAATCTGTTTTTACACAGGAAAACACTCCCAGAATAGACGTACTACATGTCATCCGCTATTTAGAAAGGAGGACGACAAGTCGTCCGGATGTTGTACGACAACTCATACGTATATAGCTTATCCAAACGACATGTCATCCGTGAAATGTTAAAACAACAAGTCGGTTGCCTCTGTAACTCGTAACCGACATGTCATACGGTCACGGAACTCGCGGACATGTCGTCTGCCCGTGTGACTTGGCTGACTAAGGCCGACGTGTGAAGGCGCGTGAGGGCGAGTGGAAGCTCGTGGCTGGCTCGTGGAGGTGAGTGGAAGAGCGTGAGCCACTCTTTTGGCGCGTGGGTGGTGTGTGGATTTGTGTCGGCTCATATGGGTTATGTCTGTATCGGTTTTCTTCGGTAATCCTGATCCGTCGTGATTGAATGTCTAATATTTTTTGCATATTGTTCTAATGGCAATGATAAATTAGTTTTATCATATAAACTTTGAGTTTATGTAATTTAATAAATATCTTTTAGATATTTATTTTAGTCAATGTAACTTTGTGTTGATTTTTCTTTGTATTTGTTGCAGAAAAATCATGCCGATTATTCATAAAAATGCAAAAAGGGTTGTGACATCCGCACAAAGTGAAAAATTGAAAGACATGTTGCTAGATATGGATAAGTATCGGATGAGTGAAGGCGATGATATGATTTCGCATATCATCACTTTTAATAACATGTTACAAGAGTCATTATGGGAAGGTAATTGGATAAGACAACCAAATAGACTCAGAATGTTATGAAGTACTCTTCCTGAAATATGGCAAAAACGACTTACTGATATTTGGGAATTGGTAACTCATACAGAAGAACTACGTGTTCAGTATAATATAGCCATTGAGAGGTTGGAAATTGAGTATCTCAGACATAAGGTAAAAGATACGATTTTTCCTTTGATGTCTCGTAATCGTTGCAAAGATCCTAGACTTGCTATAGGATTCCCTGTTGGACAATTATGACCTATAGCATCACTATTTGTAAAAGACATGATGTTCTTTGTACAAATTAACTATGTGACAAAGGAAATTTCTCTTTTATCATTTGTAATTGGATTACTTGGATATATAAATGATAAAAGTCCCTATGATTAGTACCAGATTAATAAGATATAAGACATTATTAATCCACGGAAGGTTTAATCATTAAATATCCATAGTCGTAGTATTATCGAGACTGGACATCGATAATGCGGAATAGGCTAGTATTACACTTGTGCGCGTTATGGAAGCTTAACAGCATAGTTCTCATATATTTAAGTATTGGATACTTATGCAAGTGTGATAGAAGGTTCTGTTAGCCGTTGGATCGAGAACAGCTTCGCTCTGGATAGACCCCTCAGAATCCCTTTGGTAGTATGACTATGTGTCTATGGGAATTCGAATCAGGGTAGGTGTATGTGGTCTTAACCTGAGACTTGCATCGCTAATACCTGCGACAATCAGTATATTTTGGTTTTGGTCGTCCGGAGCCTTAACAGGTTCTGTGTACGCCTCTTCTGGGTATACTAAGAATCGTAGTGTATTGGGTGTGATGTCAAGATGGAAGTATCACTTCAGTCATATGGAGATGATGATCTCGCAGTGATACAGAACTAGTACTCTTAAATGTTATGGCTATCGGGATAATATGACTAGGTCATGATTATCCGATTATAGAGACTAGTTGCTAGTGATCCGATATATGCTTCGTACTGGGCAGACACAATTCCAGCCCTAGACCTAGCATGTGACATCAGATACTGGATCGTAATACACAATACTTTGTATACTACGCCTGATAAAGATTATATATATTCCATGTTGAATATATTTCTTGAGAATTGGGTAGGTACGGTGCTTTGCTAGAAGCCAACCATGTCTTGTAAATCGGTAAGAATGTGGTACCGGGTACGCACGTGTTCGGATAGTCCGATGACCGTATTTACCGGCAACATATCCAGGGATCTCTTGGGTCGCTTCCCAAAGATTCACCTATGACATTTGACTCGAACAGAATTAATCTGAGATTAATTATGAGAGAGAAAACTAATATGGGATTAATTACGGCAAGAATTAATCTGGGATTAATTATCAGAGAAAGAATAAATCTGGGATTAATTGCGTCGAGAATTTATCTGGGATTAAATTCGTCGAGAGGAGAGAACGCGATTAATTTGGAATTAATCGGCAAAATGAATTTAATAGTGAAATTAGATTTTACTATTTAATTTATTTAATTGGGCTAAAATAATATATTAGATATATTAAGTGAAATTGGATTCCATTGCGGAATTAAATTGGATTTTAACTCTAGCGAACGAATTAATTTGGAATCAATTCGCGAGCGACTTCCGTAATAATTTTACTATGTATTATTATTTAATTAAATTAGATTTAATTATGTCGCAACGGAAAAATTCGTTTAATCAGATTAAACGAACCGGGCCCAAAGTGTGTTGTGTAAGCCAGCCAAATTTTGAATTTAAAGTGATAGAACCCACTTTACTTACATCATGTTTTGACATGTGATGGAAGTGGTTGGGCAATTAATGCAAAGTCTTTCACAAAAAATAAACACTTAGGTAAAGCTTTGGAAGTCAACTTAAGTGATAAGTTTTGGAAACACAAAAAATCAACTATTCTCTCTTCTCTCTTCTCCCTCACAAAATGTCGAGCACTCCTCTCTCCTTCCATGGAATTCTGTTGCAAAATTTCAACAAGCTAGCACTTCAAGGATTTGATTAAGGTGATAGGGAAACTCACCCTTGAGTTGGAAATAACATAGAAAGCTTGGAGTTTCATCTACATCTCTTGAAATTTTTGAAATCTCAACCGATCAAAGTACGTAATTTCCGCAACTTGTCTTTGATTTATTCACACACAAATTATCTTAGTGATCTTGTGGTATGTGTAGGACACTAACAATGGTATCAGAGCCATCCTAAGTTTGATTTGAATTCTAGGGTTTATGAACTTTAATTTGGGGATTTTGTGTTTGGAGCATGATTTGTCTAAATTGATTGTTGGGTTATGTTTGTATGATGATAAATTGGATTTGTGCATCTTTGGAATTGAGATAAATTGATTAGATCAAAAATCCCTAATTCCTACCACATGGCCGAATACTACCCTAGAGTAGCTCATGGTGATTTTTTGAAAATTAGCAATTGGATGTGTTGTTGGCATGAAATGTATGATTAGATGTTGATTTAATTGGATTGAAATCAAATTGCATGATAATTTCCTTGCCAAGACCGTGAGCCTAAGCATGTTGGAATGAATTGTTTTGCTTCAATTTGTGTTGGACATGAATTGGAATTAAAGAGCATGATTAATTGGATTAATTAGTGTTTTGGAAACATTAGATTAGTTGATTAATTATATTAATTACACTTGAATTGGATTAATATGTAATTTGGAATAATGTATTAAATTAATTTGTTGAATTTGGGCTTAATGGGCTTGGTTGGGCCAAGTTTGGTTTTGGGCAAAAGGGTGATTCCTTATTGGGCCTAAAACCATTTCCATAAAGTCTAAATATAACTTATGGGCCTTTTAATAATTTAATTGGGCCTAATGGGCCAAAATTGATTTTATGGCAAATGGTGATTCCTAATTGGGCCTTGACACCTTGGATTGGATCCATATTGGCCAAAGCTCATGTCTTAAAATTAATTAAAAGCCCATTGGACTTTAATTAAAATAGTATTGGATACTAATTGGGCATTTGAGACCCATTTAGATTAGATTTAGAATCTAAGTCTAAAAGACACTAAAATAAGTGTAATTATTTAATTTGGAATTAAAAAAAATGAATTAGTATTGGATACAATTTAAATTGGATTTAAAATTGTAGTTTGATATAATTCAAGAATACGTACGTTGAGTATTTATTCTTAAACGAGTTGGACTCGCGCAAATCAAATCGTTGTATGAACATTGGATGGTCATTAATTTAAAGATTAATTAATTGAATTAGATTGATTGACAGCATGCTTTGTGTGAATACTTGGATGTATTTGTATGAATAATGTATATCGGATGGATATTAGAAGGGTGAGGGTAATTTTGGAAATTGTTGTAATAAATTTAGAATTTATTTAAATTGGACCTGCGTGTCCAGCCTATTATCTCTATTCTCTTTGTATTTCTCTTCTTACCAATTCCCCTCAATGCAAATAAGGTTTCTTTAATGTATTATGTAATTGGGTAGAAGTAAAAATAGTGCTAGCTTGAGAGAGGAAAGAGAGAGATTTGTTCTAGGAACAAATTGTTATATATCCATCCGCATATCATTATTAATTTATTCGCTCCTTATTATGCTTTTAGAATGCATGCTTAAGGGTGTATGATGAGACCTAATCAAAGATAATAAATTGGTTGCCAATTTACGCGAAAAAACCATCACAACAATATTAAGCGTTTTTCCTTCCATTGAGTGGTTCTCTCTCAAGATCCAAGATTGGCATTGGTTTGTTGGCCAAATTCAAGATCAATGTCCATCGCGGATGTGTTTGAACCACGAAAGCTTTGTTCCATATCGCATGTCTTGGGCGGTTGTGACTTGTTGGCCAAAGTCAAGGTCACTTCTAGTTCATCGACGTGGATTATGAAGCTTTCCCACTGTCAATGGGTCGTGCTTAACTGGAATCATTAAGCTTGTTGAGCCAAAGCCAAGGCTTAGTTGATTCAGAGGAAAAGGTTAGGATGATAAATTGGATATATGTTTTGGATTTGGAGGTCCACCTACCGGATCTAGGAATTGGATGGGATCTAATTGATCTTAGAGATCTACCTAGTTAAGTTTCATACAGCTTGTTGGCCAAAGTCAAGGTTGTGTGTTATTTAACAGGATCCTAGCCCACTAGGAAACTAGGTTTCCCGAGTACTCCACAGAGGGTTAGAGGCTCGTTGAAAAATAGTGGGAGGCTAGTATTAAATTTGCAATTTCGTTTAAATACTTGCCAATACACGCTCCTTTATTTTATTTATCGTTGTTATAAATATATTAGTTGGACTAATATCTTTTATTGCTTTCTTTGTACAGTTAGACTGTATAAGACACTACTCCACTTGTAGTTGGTTATATAGTTGAACTATAGTGACCATTACATTTTGAGTGTATCTGAAATCGTTGATTGTATAGTTGGACTATTGCAATCGAGATGGCTGGAAAGAATAGCGTTAAAGGACATAATCCTGGGTGAAAATGTCTTTAACGGCGTAAATTTTCAGATTGAGAAATGAATCTTAGGATAGTCCTGGGAGCTGAGAAGTTACTCTATTGGATAGAGAAACCTCTCGGGCCCTGAGTCTGGAGTTGAGCAAATAGTAGAGCATGAGCTTAGGAAGACTCATCATGATGATAACTTTAATGCTCAATCCGTTATGCTTGCCGCAATGACTGCTTAATTTCGTCGTCAGAACTAAGGATTAGATCCTTATACCGTGATGTTGAAATTAAAGGATCTTCATAGATCTAACCTTAGATCTTAGAAGTACGAATCGCAAAAGAAGCGTTTTCGTTCGCGTAGTCAGAGGGTACATTTGTCGAGCACTAGGTGTCGCAGATGATTGTTGACATCGAACAACTAGGTTAGCTGGGCATTACCTACGAGGCCGAGACTTCCATAGATTTGATCTTACAGTCTCTGCCCGAATGCTGGGGCGGGTTCATTATAAACCAAGAGAAAATTCTTGGAGAGTTAATGGCTATGCTCAAAGAGGCAGAGCCAGAGCTTCCAAAAGGGCAAGAAGCGCAAGGTGCATCTTACTTCGACATCCCATAAGGCCAAGGCTTGGCCGAAGGCTTCTGAGGGTGTGAAGAAAAATAGGCAAAGGCAAAATCGTCACAGTCTTCTGGGAAGACAAATGACATATCCCAAGATGTCAGCCTAAACTGTGGCAAACGAGGTCACTGGAAACGTGACTGCCGTATGGATGATGAGTGGTATTTATATCACTTATTCCCACTCATTTGACCTAATATTTCGTAGATTTTCTCGAGTTTTGTGAACGTTTTGATGTATTTTGTGTTATTTTGCAGATAAATAAAGTTTGGAAAGCATTGGAGGCAATTTGGGGCAAAAACGGACAAAAATGCGTCAACAGGGATATTTTGGTCTTTAGCGAGTCGCGACGCTGAAGCATTGCGCGTCGCGACTCCCAGCATGCGCCGGACTTACTAACGTGCGCCGTGTGACACGTGTCAAAATCCGATTGGTCAAAATTTGCTAACGTGCGCCGTGACACGTGTCACCATCACAACGAATCTGCTAACGTGCGCCGGCCACCACGTGTCAACATCTGATTGGACCAAACCGACCGCGTGCCACGTGTCACTTTCCTATTGGACCGAAAAGTTGACGAATCTGAGCATGCCACGTGTCACATTCTATTAGACCGAATTTCCACCCAATCACAAGCTGACACGTGGCACGATTTCATTGGACCGCATCGCCAGCCAACCAGAGCGTGACACGTGTCACCAATTATTGCTTCCGACGCCGCGTGGTCAACGTACGCGTGGACTCCATTTACTGTTTCCAGCGTCGCGACGCTAGTGCAATTTCAGAGTCGCGATACTGGCCCAAAAAACGCCTATAAATTGAAGCCGCCAGATTCATTTTTCTTCATGCTTTCCTTGGGAGCTTTTCCCTGTTTTTAGAGGATTGCATCTATTTTTGTATATATAAATAATATTTTTAATTATGTATTTTAATTTTCAGTAATAGTAATAGTAGTTCTTATTCTTCTCTTTTCTTTTATGTTTAGTAGTTAATTTCCGCTGGGGAAAAGGTGAAACCTTTAATATAATTATTTAGGTAAATCTCACTTAATTATAATATTTAAATTATAATTTAACCGGATTAATTAATGTCAGACTTTATTACCGCCTATATGGCTGGTTTAAATATAAATTACCTTACCGCCTATATGGCTGGTCTTTATGTGACAGATAATTACCGCCTATATGGCTGGTGTAATTAGACTAAATGGATTACCGCCTATATAGCTGGTTTTAAATATTTAATATTATTAATTCCTGAGAAAGCAGAATATAAAATAATTTATATATTATAATAAGTGAGATTCCAAGATAAGAAATATTAATTGTGGATCCTCTAACCCCAGCATTTTATTTTATTCTAGGGAAGTGATGAAACACAATATCCACACTTAATAATTGATTTTCTTTTTATGGGTAATTCTTTAGTTTGTTTATTGAGTCTTAAGCTTAATGCTTCTTGTTGTCTGATCACCAATAAGATTGATATGGTAAACTTAAAATGAACTAGACATAGGGATTTTAGGTTTCAGCCTTAGATTCAATAGCTCACGATCTTCCTTGAGGATAGATAACCCTTTAATAGATTTCCTTACAGGATAGGAATATACCTTTCGGGCGTGGGTAGCCATAATTGGAACTTAATCTTAATGAATCCAGGTAATTTGGTTGACATATGAATATGGTTCAATTGGGTTATACTGTGTATTTGCGTCTGACCATCGGAAGAGGCTTTCGCATATCATCGTGTTCCAGGTTAGCAAATTAATTTATTACATATAAATAAGAGAATCAATTCATCTTTATAATAATATTGTGTGGAGTCACGACCCTAGATCCTTGAGTCTTTTATTTTATTTTCCTTAGTATTTTCTTTTGAGTCTGTTTTTATTTTATTTTTGCAAAACCACATTCAACCAACCAAAAGCAATCAATTCCTTTCTCCCTATAATTAGATACCTGTAAATAAATAGTATCAATAATTAATAACAACGGTAGGAATTAAGTCCTCGTGGGATCGATATTTTTATACTACTTGAACGATACGTGCGCTTGCGTTATATGTGTGTGTTTACGCCGGTCAAGTTTTTGGCGCCGTTGTCGGGGACTTATATTTATTGAGTTATTAATTTTGAAGCTATCTAATTTACTTGTATCTAATTTTCTTTATTTTTATCTGAAATTTTTATTTCTTTCTTTTTATTTCAGGTGGTTGAAAAATGGAACATTATTGGGAGATTGAGAGATTACGTACCTTACAAGAAGATACACCCCACACCTGAGAGCAACAGTCCAGTTTTCTGAGGCCTGTTGTCCAACCCAATAATTATCACTGGATGTCAGAACCAAGCAATGCTACATTTGCTCAACAGAACGAAATGGGGAGATGTGTAATTTGTGATGGTAACCACTCGAGCGATCAATGAATATACTTTTCAGAGTGGCAGAATTATCAGAATCATTCATGGTACGAAGAACCATCATATTTTCCATCTTATCCACCATCCACCTACGATCTTCATCAACAATCAGAACCATCAGAGGAAGATCAGATGATTGACATGCTCAAAGATTGGGTCAAGAAACAAGATGAAAAGTTGGATACAATGCTTGAAACATGCCAGAATCAATTTGAAAGTATTCAGAGACAATCAGAATTCATTCAGAGACTGACAGATCAAACAAGAAAATTACCTCAAGAAGAATTATCAGATGAAACTAACAAAGCCTTCGAGTACCCAGAGATCCACAATGACACCTTAACAGAGGAGGAGGCTGAGCAGAATCAACAACCAGAGGTATCAGTTCAGGTGCCCGAACCAGCAAAGTCTCGATTTGATTTTTATTATTCTGATTCTGACGAAGATGAAGCTGATCTATTTGTACCAACTGCACCAACAACGGAGGATCAAACTTTTAATCCTCAAAATGAAGATCTTGGAGCATGCTTTACCATGATGTTTGAAGAAGATCTACCTGAGCCAATTATTTCACCGAAATCAGAGGATGAAGACCTAAAATCTGACACATCTTTTCATCCTCAGGTTGACAATTTTGAAGTATGTATTTCACAGATGACAGATGAAAAGCTGAATATGGAAATTTTAAAATACATCTGTGAAGAAAAGGTGGAACAAGAAGCAGAGCAAATGAAGGAGCAAATGTCTGACCTTATTGAAGATCCAAAGCATTCAGGAGAAACATCGTTGTTTTGGGGAGTACAAATCAAAGATATCAACCAGAAGCTTGACAGAATGGAACTTCCATTCCAAGTCAAGCACCATACGAGACCTCCTGATTTTCTTTCTTATTTTACAGGAACCACTGGAACAACAAGGAGCAAAAAGGTGGCATGAGCACTGAATGAGACAAAACTCTTTTTATCACCTTACTGTTGGAAGAGACCCTTCAAAAGCAACACTCACGGGATTGTCTGTAATCGGACATCCAAAACGACGCTGAAACCTCCTTGACAGATAGATTTCAGTCACGTCTGGCTGAAGACGAAAAATTTAGCGCTAGCAGGGAGGCAACCCATGTAATTTGTTGTAATTTCTGTTTTCATATTTTGTGTATACATGTTGTCGAATTTTTAATTTTGTGTGTTGTTTTTGTAGGAAAGGTACAAACGGAGCATTTTAAGACAGAAGGAATGATGTTTGGCAATCACAATGATGAGAGCTAATTCATTAGTGGTGGCTGAGTAAGGAATGAATTCTTGAGACGCATCCTGATGAATTTATACCAAACTAGTGGCGTATTACGTACACAATTCTGTTGCCTTAATTATTGCTTTGGTTTGCTTTTCTTTTGTACTTTTCTTTATTTTCGCCGACAAGATCTAATCTTTTTGATTTTTCACGATTTATTTTAATGTTCTTCTAATAATTGTCATTTGGCAGATACTAGTGCAATTATTACTCACCCATTTTCAGGTCTATAAATTCAGCTCGTCATTTCTCTCTTCGATACATCCAGATATATATCCAAATAAAAGAGAGAAAATGGAAGCAACTTCACAGCAACGAATCAAGCGAATTTGTGTCTTCTGTGGATCGAATTCTGGTAATAAACCAGAATTTATTGAGGCTGCAAAGGAATTGGGGCGAGTCATAGCGGAGCGAAATATGCACCTAGTATATGGCGGTGGCAATCTTGGATTGATGGGAAGCATTTCAAAAGCCGTTCAGGATGGTGGCGGTCATGTTTTGGGAATCATCCCAAAACCTTTGGCAGACGAACACTTAATCGGATAAACAAATGGAGATGAACGCATCGTATCTGGAATGCCCGAACAAATTCACGAAATGATCAATACTGCGGATGCGTTTATTGCGTTACCAGGAGGGCTTGGGACGTTTGAGGAAATGTTTACAGTAGCATCATGGGCACACTTAAATATTCATCGAAAGCCCATTGGGTTACTTAACATTGAACATTTCTTCGATTTTCTGTTTGTATTTCTTACGGAAGCCAAAAGATATGAGTTCGTCACAAAATCAGTACATGATATCTTCCTGACTGCGACAAAGGCCGAAGAATTAATTGACCAAATCATAGCCTTTGAACCAAAACTCGACCCCATTCTCTCCAAGTTGGACTGGACAGACAACGATCGTGGTAAAAAGCGTAAACTGGACATAGATCTTAATCGGTAGTTCAGCTAACCAGGTACGATCTTCTAAACTCTTCTATTACTGTTTAAGACATTCGGGACAATGTCTCATTTAGGTTTGGGGGAGGAAATTAGTTGATTAGTACCTTGTTTTTAGTTTGTGTGTTATTTTTATTTTTAGTCCAAATTTTTTCGAAAAATACAAAAAAAAAATGAAAAATTTTCAAAAATTACAAAAATATTTTGCGTTTTTGTGTTTTTATTTTGACGAAAATAGTGAAATTGGTTAGAAAAATTTTTCAAACCATTTTCGAAACAAGTTAATTTTTGTTTATTTCCTTTTAAATTATTTAATTTGTAGATTCTCCATAAAATGGACTAAAATGGATCTTCATATGCTTAGTTGGCAAGTATTATCAATATGCATAGTAACATACGGACATGAGGCATATTTGAAAAGTTTGTAATATTCCGTGCTCTAGTGTAATTGAAGGAAACATCTCTAAATAGCAATGGAGTAAAAAAAAAAAAATTCTGATTTACAAAAATAAAGTATCTAAGATCCGGGTTATTAAATCTGTAAGGGTGTTTTAACACCTAGTACCCTAAAACCAACTGGTTTGGGAGTCACTGGCCCAAAGCTCGCTACATGGATCGAAGATGCTACAAAAAAATATATTTATATCTGAAGTCTGGGTAATTAAGTCCGTAGGGGTGTCTTAACACCTGGTGCCCTAAAGCCAACTGGTTTGGGAGCCACCGACCCAAAGCTCGCTACATAGACAGAATGTATTGTATATAAATAAAAAGTCAAAATTCAAAAATCAAAGAAAAAATCAAAAAAATTATTCCATTGCTACAAAAAGGTGTGAAATCTGATAGAACTTTAGGACAAAAATATTACTCTCTTATCAACTACACTTGTGACTGTTGTGGGAAAAAATGAATTGATTAATATTTTGTTAGCTGTGTATATGGAGAATGGTAAAAATAATCGGAGAATTTACTTATTCGGTAATTTAAAATGAAACAAAACAACTAGTAACTTGGAGTAGAAGTTTCACTTGATTAGTCACTAACTTCTCTTTTCTCTTGTCTTTTTTCTTTTGTGTGCATCAGTTTTAACTAACTTTTTACTTTTGTAAAAATGTTTGTGGGTATCATTGTTGTAAGCCCTCACGAGACTACAACTCGTCCACTAGGGACACCTAGGGGTTTAAAGTCTTGTTGCATACGCTAAATGCAATCGTGATCCCTACGAAAGTGGCTTAGTTAATTTTATTTTCATGTTATTTTATTTTATGTTTTGCTCGAGGACTAGCAAAATGTTATGTTTAGGGGTGTGATGAGTGGTATTTATATCACTTATTCCCACTTATTTGACCTAATATTTCGTATAGTTTCTCGAGTTTTGTGAACGTTTTGATGTATTTTGTGTTATTTTGCAGATAAATAAAGTTTGGAAAGCATTGGAGGCAATTTGGGGCAAAAACGGACAAAAATGCGTCAACAGGGATATTTTGGTCTTTAGCGAGTCGCGACGCTGAAGCATTGCGCGTCGCGACTCCCAGCATGCGCCGGACTTGCTAACGTGCGCCGTGTGACACGTGTCAAAATCCGATTGGTCAAAATTTGCTAACGTGCACCGATCATGCTAACGTGCGCCGTGACACGTGTCACCATCACAACGAATCTGCTAACGTGCGCCGGCCACCACGTGTCAACATCTGATTGGACCAAACCGACCGCGTGCCACGTGTCACTTTCCTATTGGACCGAAAAGTTGACGAATCTGAGCATGCCACGTGTCACCATTCTATTAGACCGAATTTCCACCCAATCACAAGCTGACATGTGGCACGATTTCATTGGACCGCATCGCCAGCCAACCAGAGCGTGACACGTGTCACCAATTATTGCTGCCGACGCCGCGTGGTCAACCTACGCGTGGACTCCATTTACTGTTTCCAGCGTCGCGACGCTATTGCAATTTCAGAGTCGCGACGCTGGCAAAAAAAATGCCTATAAATTGAAGCCGCCAGATTCATTTTTCTTCATGCTTTTCTTGGGAGCTTTTCCCTGTTTTTAGAGGATTGCATCTATTTTTGTATATATAAATAATATTTTTAATTATGTATTTTAATTTTCAGTAATAGTAATAGTAGTTCTTCTTCTTCTCTTTTCTTTTATGTTTAGTAGTTAATTTCCGCTGGGGAAAAGGTGAAACCTTTAATATAATTATTTAGGTAAATCTCACTAATTATAATATTTAAATTATAATTTAACCGGATTAATTAATGTCAGACTTTATTACCGCCTATATGGCTGGTTTAAATATAAATTACCTTACCGCCTATATGGCTGGTCTTTATGTGACAGATAATTACCGCCTATATGGCTGGTGTAATTAGACTAAATGGATTACCGCCTATATGGCTGGTTTTAAATGTTTAATATTATTAATTCCTGAGAAAGCAGAATATAAAATAATTTATATATTATAATAAGTTAGATTCCTAGATAAGAAATATTAATTGTGGATCCTCTAACCCCAGCATTTTATTTTATTCTAGGGAAGTGATGAAACACAATATCCACACTTAATAATTGATTTTATTTTTATGGGTAATTCTTTAGTTTGTTTATTGAGTCTTAAGCTTAATGCTTCTTGTTGTCTGATCACCAATAAGATTGATATGGTAAACTTAAAATGAACTAGACATAGGGATTTTAGGTTTCAGCCTTAGATTCAATAGCTCACGATCTTCCTTGAGGATAGATAACCCTTTAATAGATTTCCTTACAGGATAGGAATATACCTGTCGGGCGTGGGTAGCCATAATTGGAACTTGATCTTAATGAATCCAGATAATTTGGTTGACATAGGAATATGGTTCAATTGGGTTATACTGGGTATTTGCGTCTGACCATCGGAAGAGGCTTTCGCATATCATCGTGTTCCAGGTTAGCAAATTAATTTATTACATATAAATAAGAGAATCAATTCATCTTTATAATAATATTGTGTGGAGTCACGACCCTAGATCCTTGAGTCTTTTATTTTATTTTCCTTAGTATTTTCTTTTGAGTCTGTTTTTATTTTATTTTTGCAAAACCACATTCAACCAACCAAAAGCAATCAATTCCCTTCTCCCTATAATTAGATACCTGTAAATAAATAGTATCAATAATTAATAACAACAGTAGGAATTAAATCCTCGTGGGATCGATATTTTTATACTACTTGAACGATACGTGCGCTTGCGTTATACGTGTGTGTTTACGCCGGTCAATGGACAAGGCAAACATGAAGGAAGTGAAGGTAAGCAAGGCTCTGACTTCAGATATGTTTTTTATTGTAATAAACATGTCTACTACTGTTTTTAAAAATTAGATTTTTGATACTGGATGTGGTACATACATATGTATTGATGTGCGGGATTTGCTGATTAGTAGGAGACTGGCTTCAGATGAGATCGACCTGCAAGTCAGAAACGGGACGAGAGTCGCTGTTTTGGCTGTGGGAACCTAAGTTTTGGAACTGCCATTTACCGTCGTCAACCTCAACTTCCAGAATTCTTTCCATCTCATAAACAGGTTGGCTTGCTGTTGTCAGTATCAACGGTCTCATCACTAACTTTTCTGGATTTTCCCAAGTCGCTGCAAGTGTAGCCAATGCATCTGCCATATGATTTTCTTCTCTCGGTAAGTGCTGAAACTTACACTCGGTGATAACCTGTGCCAACTTTCTGAGGTGAAAAAGGTAAGGTTTCAACCGTTCTTCTTTCAATTCCCATTCTCCTCGCATCTGCTGGACTACCAACATAGAATCTCCGTAGACTTCCACACTCCCGGCCTTCAAGGCTATCAATGCTGTCAAACCAAAAGCACATGCTTCATACTCGGCCATGTTATTAGTCACTCTGAATGTCAACCTCTTGGCCAAAGGCAAAGTCTCTCCCTCGGGGGTTACTATCACGATCCCGATTCCGGCTCCCTTGTAATTCACTGCTCCGTCAAAGTACATCTTCCATCTCTGAACTGTTATTGATTGGATCTCTTCATCTGGAAATTCGAACTTATACTGATCCCCCTCAACAGGTTGCATTGCCAGAAACTCTGCTACTGCTCGCCCTTTGATCACTTTGGAGGTGAGATACTCAATGTCAAACTCTGTCAGCAATACCAACCATCTGCCCAATTTTCCCACTAGTGAAGGCACTGAATGAAGATACTTCAGAGGATTCTCCTTTGCCACTACCTGGATCTTGTATGACTGGAAGTAATGTCGCAACTTTCTAGAAGCTCATACCACTACAAGACAGATCTTCTCAACCTCCTGATATCGAGCCTCATACAAGAGCATCTTCTTACTCAGATAGTAAACAGCATGTTCTACCCCTGTCTCATCTGCCTGTACCATCATTCCCCCCAATGCTTCTGATTCTATAGCCAAATACAATATCAAAGGTCTGCCCGGTCTCAGAGGTTTCAATACAGGTGGCTTTACCACGTACTCTCTGATTCTGTCGAAGGCTGTCTGACACTGTTCATTCCATCTCACTGGTTGATCTTTTCTCAACAGTTTGAAGATAGGCTCACATACCGAGGTCAACTTGGCAATGAACCGACCGATGTACTGAATCTTCCCCAAGAACGCTCTGACTTCTTTTTCTATCTTCGGTGCAGGCATTTCTGTGATTGCCTTGATCTTTTCGGAGTCTACGTCTATTCCGCCCATTCCCACTGTATGACCAAGCAATTTCCCTGATGTCACCCCAAACACACACTTCTTAGGGTTTAGCCACAGATTGTATCTGTCAACTCTCTGAAGAAACCTTTCCAGTGCTTCAATATGCCCAACCCTTGTCTCTGATTTCACCATCATGTCATCCACATACACCTCAATCTCTTTGTGCATCAAGTCGTGGAATAATGTAGTGGCCATCCGCTGATAGGTAGCCCCCGCATTCTTAAGCCCAAACGGCATAACCTTGTAACAATAAGTACCCCACTCAGTAACAAATGCAGTCTTATGTTTGTCTTCCTCGGCCATGAGAACCTGATTGTAACTTGAAACCCGTCTGCAAATGAATACATAGCAGATAAAGCTGCACTATCAACCAGAACATCTATATGCGGTAGAGGAAAATCAACTTTCGGACAAGCCTTGTTGAGATCTCTGTAGTCTACACACATTCTGACCTTCCCGTCTTTCTTTGGCACCGGTACTATATTAGCCAACCATTCAGGATACTTTATTACTTCCAGAAACCCCACAACTATCTGTTTCTTAACCTCCTCTCTGACTTTCTCAGCCCATTCTGGTCTCTTCCGTCAGAGTTTCTATTTTACTGACCTCATATTCGGATAAGTTGGTATTGTGTGTTGGGCAATGTTTCTGTCTACCCCATGCATGTCCTCATAGGACCAAGCAAACACTTTGGCATATCTGACCAACACTTCTTCTAGTTTCTCCCTCTCTTCAGAGGTAACTTCACTTGCAATCACAATTTCCTTGGGGTTCTCAAGCGTGCCCAAGTTAAATGCAGTAGTTCTGGCCGAACTGATATCAAATATGCTTGATTCTTGCAGAGTAAATGGAAATGACTCAGGCAAGTAAGAAAAAGAAATGTCTTTATTATTGGATAATGCGGAAGTACATTCAAACAAATCAGGAAGGTAAATGTCTTCATCATCTATAGACACTTCTTCCTCTGCAATCAGGTCTTCCTCAGGCTTTTCATCCTCTCCCAGAGTCAGGCTCTCCAACTTCATCAATTCTTCTTCCCAATTATCTGCTTCCACAGCTTCTTTAATCAGCGGTTTCTCACCCAATAAATCCTGGAGGGTCTCAAATCCAGGTACCACAATCCCATTAACTTCCACAGGTTCAGGCTCCCCTTGATATCCTAAAGCTTTCACAAAACATTCCATCAGTTTCAGGGCCTTTTTCTTGACCTTCGGTTTTTCTTCATCAGATCTATGCCCCAAACCTTTCCGAGTGGTCTATCCTCTGAAATCTGGCAACTTTGAACCTTCACCCGGTTCAAACTTCATTTTTTTCATGATCCTAGCCACCCTAGGATCCACCCATTCCTCAAAAGTAGCTGACACCTGAAACCTTGTGAAAGGTTGTATCTCCAAGGCAGCCACAACATTATCTACCTCAGCCCGGATAGTAACAACTTCTCCCTAATACGGGAACTTGATCATCTGATGCAAAGTGGAAGGCACGCCCCCAAGTTTGTGAAACCAAGGCCTTCCCAACAATAAGGCAAAAGTGGCTGGGATGTCCAGCACTGTGAACTCGACCTCATCTTCAATTGGCCCTACCTTGACCATAGCCACAAAAGTACCCTCAACCCCCCTTTTACTATCATCATAAGCCTTGATAGTCATGCTGGAGGGGTCCAAGTCTGTTGCTTTCATACCTAATCTTGCCAGAATTTTCAACGGGCACACATTGATGGACGAACCGTCATCCACCATTACACATGAAGTTCTCTTGCCCCTCACCTCGGCCCTGATAAATAGAGACATGTTATGATTCCTCCCTTCTGCTGGGAGTTCATCCTCAGAAAAAGATATTTGCAAGGCTTCTTTCTGAACTGACCCAACAAACATTGCAGGGTTGGCGTCTTCCGATACCACAATCTTGCTCAAGGCCTCAACCATAGCCTACCTATGCTCCCGAGATGCACATAACAGTTCCCAGATACTCACTTGTGCTCTAGTCTTCCTCAATTGCCTCAGCACTATATCTCCCTCAGTGTTTTCTGCAGTCTCAACCACTTCTCTACCATCTATCAAAACTTCCTTACCATTTTCCGCCATATCATTGTAGAAACGACCACTGCGCGTCATTCCCTTTACTTCTTCCTCGTCACTGCTAGAGAAATCAAGCCAAAAGTTTTTCCCCTGCTCAGTCTCATCTTCACTTGCACTATCCCAGATTCCCAGGCAAAAGGCTTGAGGGTGAAAGGATGTTAGGACAAGGTTTTCTGAGAGGCCAGAGTTGATCATATAGGCTGGTGGTGGTACGGCACGGTAATTGGGTAAGGGGTTTCTGTGCGTGTCAGGCTGTTCTGTTTCTGGGTCAGGTATTTTCTTGGAGTCTATCAGGTTTTGGATTTCATGGCGGAGTCGGGCGCAATTGTCAGTGTCATGGCCCTTTTGTTGGTGAAAGTGACAGTAAAAGCTTAGGTTATAATGTGATGGTAGGGGATTGGGTAATGGTTTGGCTTCCAAGGGTTTTAAGAGCCATTGCCTCTTCAGTTTCTCTAGCACCTTGGACATGGGCCTTCCCAAGTTGGAAAACTGCCGGTTCCGGATAGCGGCAATCTCAGCAGAAACGGGCTTTGTTCCCGATGTTCCCCCAATGGGCCTCCTGTTCAGACCATAGAATTTTCTATTCTCGGCCTCTTCTTCCTCAATATCCATGACAATTTCCCTCAACTGCCGAAAGTCTGCAATCATGGAGGTCATCCTCCTCAACTTGCTGTAAATGGAGGGCTTGGTGCCCTTGATAATCATCTTAATCTGATCATTCTCCGAAGGCCTAGTCTGCATCTTCAATAATTGACCCCTCCACCGGTCCACATACTCCTTAAAACTCTCCTCCGCTTTCTGCTTAACATTCTCCAGATCACGGAGTGACAGATCGATCTCTAAGTCAGTGACATACTGCTTCAGGAAAGCATAGGCCAACTCCCTCCAATATTCCTTCACTTTCTTCTCCAAACTGTGGTACCATACCATGGGAGCTCCTTCAAGCGACATTCCAAACATTTTCTGCACTTGGCACTGAGATAAGCCAACTGAACTCATGACTGATACAAACTGTCGGAGATGCACCCTCGGATCCCCATTCCCTTTAAACTTAGCCATATCTGGCATCTTGAACTGTGCCGGCAACTGGTCCTCGAAAGTCAGTGTGTCATAATCCAGCAAATCTCATTCTTACCCCTCATCTTGCGGGTAACCGACTCAACCTGATCCCGAAGTTTCTGTAACTCTGCCTGAGACCCAGATACCCTGCCCGCTGCATACTCTGTCATATCATCATCAAAAGTGGGGGTATCATCCCCAATCTGCTCGGAGGTTCCTCTTGCCTCACATCCCCATAATTAACCCCAGCACGAGACCCAGCTATACCAGCCATAGCAGTAGTCAAAGCTTGCAACTGTTCAGTGATCTTGGCGAGACCGTTCTCTAACTGATCCATACGGGACACCACCTCATTATCGGATTCACTCATACTTGTTCTTTTAGTGAGTCTTGTCCCTTCTCTAACCCAAACGGTATCTATGTTGTCTTTTTGAGACATAGACGGTGTTAACATGATATATGTATGCATGAGGTGCACGAGATGCATGTAACAATATAACATATTAAATCAATTAAATTTTCAAACAAATCGGCCCGTTACCATTTTAGAATCTTTCGGGCTAATTGTCATAGGAGTGAACCCATTCCAGTTTAAATGGCCCAACGAGTTCACATCTTATGACAAGGAGCCCAACTAAATCCAAATGATAATGTTCCGAACACAAGCACAAAGTGGCCTATCAACACTTAGAAGCCTTTGGCCCAATCGTCATGAAATACGTTCTTGTCCCAGTTTAAATGGCCCAACAAGCTCATATCCCATGACAAATGGTCCAAATGGATCCAAACGACAATGTTCCCCAACCACAAGCATAGAAGAAAGATAATGCAAACATAGCGTAATAATTTCTACAAATGGCCCATCAACATTTCAGAAGCTTTGGGCCTAATAGTCATAAGGTACGAACTCGCCCCAGTTTAAATGGCCCAGCAAGTCCGCATTTCTGACAATAGTCCAACTGCATCCAAATGAGGATGGTCCACAAGCACATACTCAAGGAAATAATTGTTACTTTAGCCAACCGGTCTATGGGTGGGCTAGCAAGAGTATAGACAAAGGCTCTCACTGGCGAAGGATGGCCCACAACTAGGTCTCCCCACTCAAGGGTTCGAGCAACCAAGTGAGTGCACCCTTTTTTATACACTAAGGTACGTGCCAATGAGCTATGGTGTGTGACGGGCTGTCAAATGGATTTCCCGTTGTAGATTCCCCAGAGGGAAGGTGGAGCGAGGCTCACTTAAATACCCAAGCCTCTTAGGCTCTTATCGCTTGGTGTCAGGAATAAACAACGAGTCCTACAAATTAGTCCATCACAAAAGGCTACGAGTAGATGGCTATCCAGGTGCCTTCACAGCTTTTCCTTCTAGAAAGGTAGTGAATGAAGGAAGACACCAAACCATCACCTAGCCTCAAAATACCTTTGATTAAACCCCCACTTTGTCCACTATAGACACGGTCAATTAAAACATAAATCCAAACATCACAAGACAATATTTCGGGGCCGATTCTCTATCCCCAGTGGAGTCGCCAGACTGTGGGACACAGGAACTGGACGACGCATGCTGTCCCGGGCTCGCGGCCCGGTCGGGAGTACGGAGTAGCCACATGGGACTAAACCGGAGAATAATGGAGTCGCCACCCGGTGTGAACCGGGAAAATGAGATTTAAGGCCGCACTCACCCCTCACAAGGGAAGACCTCAAACCGTTGGGTTCGGAATGGTCCCTTACTTATGCCACTTATAATGACAGGATTTATGTAATAATTTAATCAGGCTTAAGTAGCACTTATTTCCAAGAGTATCATGCTTCTAAATTCACATGTACAAAATAAAACTTATACATACATTCACATATATCTCACACCTAAGATTGCATGCTTGAAAATACCTCAAAGTAACAACGAACATACAACTTCATTTAGCATATCATGTTCACGGAAAACACAAGCATACATACTAACCATAGAAGCATACATGTGAGCACTTTTCCAAGTGATACGTGGAATTGTATCCCAAGTACAGACCGCACTACCGTCCATTCGGAATCGGCTACGGAATTTATGTCTGGGTTTCCATCCGATATACCACAAGAAATAATACTCCGAAGTCATCATGACATAGGTATATGAATCGTAATGTGTTAAATCAAGACTAAGGCAGATGACGCAACCAATGGAATAAACATGCTTTTCATTATGATGTGCACAAAGATAAGAATGACTATATGGGGTTTCATAAAAAATCACCTAAGAAACAATTATACATGGCATGTGATGAATATGTCTCAGTTTAGTGTGTTCGCGTTCGTGTAGCGTTCGTAAACGCGTTCGAACGGTAAACAGAAGGTTCGCGTTCATATGCCGTTAAATAACGTGTTCGAACGGAACCAGACCTGATGCATGATAAGACTAAGAAAGTACGTGTGCATTCACGTAGCGTTCGAGAACGCGTTCGAACGGTAAACAGAAGGTTCGCGTTCGTGTAGCATTCGAGAACGCGTTCGAACGGAACCAGACCTGATGCATGAAGAGACTAAGGAAGTGCGTGTGCGTTCGCGTAGCGTTTGAAAACGCGTTCCAACAATAAACAGAAGGTTCGCGTTCGTGTAGCGTTCGAGAACGTGTTCGAACAGAACCAGACCTGATGTATGTAACACGAAGAATAAAGACAACAATGTCAAGCTCAGCATGTCTGATTGAACGTATCTTGCATTCAACCGAACACACATCAATCGGCGCGGCAAAGCATCGTGGTAAAGGGCTTAACCCCTCCCCGTAGGGGATCTTTCGTTCCACTTACTAAGCCCATGCGCTCGATTGAATCATGCATACATAGAATTGAAAGCAATAATATCAAACTAGTATACCCGCTTGAACATGTCTTGCATTCAACCGAACACACATCAACCGGCGCGGCGAAGCATCGTGGTAAAGGGCTTTAACCCTTCCTCATAGGGGATCTTTCATTCACTTACTAAGCCCATGCGCTCGATTGCATCATGTATACATAGAATTGAAAGCAATAATATCAAACTAGTATGCCCGATTGAACGTGTCTTGCATTCAACCGAACCAATCAACCGGCGCGGCGAAACATCGTGGTAAATGGCTTTAACCCTTCCCCATAGGGGATCTTTCATTCCACTTACTAAGCCCATGTGCTCGATTGAATCATGCATACAAGAGCAACATGCAGAATTCGAGTGACGAAAAATAAATAAATAAATCAAAGCAACATGAAACAAGAGAAGGTGCCGTTACTCAAGTGGTACGTGGAGTTGTATCCCAAGTACAGACCGCACTACCGTCCATTCGGATTCGGCTACGGAATTTACGTCTGGGTTTCCATCCTATATACCACGAGAGACGACACTCTTTCATTCATCCAATAACCCACAACACACATCATACACAAACAAGATTCAACAAATAAATAAAATACAATCAAAATAAATAACAAAAATCACATAAAGATGAGTGTGAAAAGTACCCTCAGGTCTAACCTTTTAAGCCGTCTCTCGGACTCGCGTTTCACGAAGATCGGAAGGGGTAAAGCTCCGCAACTTTTCTGGGTCACTGGTTTGCCTTTTCCTTCACTGTTTTGCTGTTCAAGCTACTATTTCGACTCCGTTTTGCTGCTGTTTCCTTGTGGTTTTGCTGCCATTTCCTCTGTATTTTCTGCTTACCATTTCAGGTCTTGTTTTTTGTGTTTTAGGCTACTATTTTTGACGTAGTTTACCGATGTTTTAAGGTGATTTTAGGCTGCTGTGTTTGGTGTGATTTTCGGTGATGTGTGGAGGTTTATGGGGCTGGTTTTCGGTGATGATTAGGGGTTGTTTTGGTGGTTGTAGGGGGTGTGAATGGCTACTGTATTTTCAGTGATGTGAGGGTTAAAGATGAGGGGAATGATTTGCTATCTATCTCTTCTTGTGATTGGCGTGTGATGTCTTAAGGTTTCTTACTGTGACTTGTGTGTGAGTAGTGTATGAGCTAGAGGAGTGCATGTCTTGGTTAGAGGTTGTTTATATAGAGAAGGGCTAGGGCTTCATATTGTCTCACAATGAAGGGATTTTGGCATTAAAAAGAGGATTTGATTTGGTGTTGAGCAAAGAAAGTCAAAGATTGAGGGGGGAAAAATCTTGGCTAGATTAGGAAGTCAATATCTTTAATTTGTTATGATTGATTTTAATTAGGCATGACATCTTTTTAATTTAGTATGTGATTTGTTTAGTTAGGAAGTTAATATATTGATTTATCTTATTAGGTATGATTATATTTTATGTTTTATTTAATTGGTAAATGGTTTAAATATTTTATTTAATATTTAATGTTTAATTTAATTAAATTGGGATGTGTTTTATGGGCTTTGGGGGGGCTAATTGGGCTGGGGTGCGAGGCTAGCAGGAAAACCAGAAATACCGACTCCGTTCGAACGCCAATTCGAACGCGGCACGAACTTCCGCAATCTGCCTAACGTTCGAATGAAGTAACGAACTCAGCACTAACGAAGACAGTGAACTTGTGAAATGAACTTGGTGACGTACTTATTCTGAATTTCCCCTTCCGACCTCTGTTTCCCGCAATATCCTTAGCTAAAAAGGTAGTGCCTCCAACTGAGACTCATCACCGGGTTTCACATGCGAAAATGCAATGCCTACAATGATGTATTACTTTTAGCAGTGACATTCCCATATTAAAATCGGTGAAAGCTTGGCTTTCAATAAAATTCTCCATGAATAACTTGGGAGAGGCAACCTTTATTCTAGAAAATAAAGATCTACTATGATAGATCTAAAAGTTGTTGGCGCTCTCCGAGATCTCGTACATTGTTAGACATGTACGCGACATGGTGTCTCATATGCTTTGAGCATCTGAAGTCACAATCAGGCCGATCCAGATGATGGTCACTGGATTGATGTAAAGAATATCCTTAAGTATCTTAGAAGAACTAAGGATGCATTCTTAATCTATGGAGAAAGAGAACTTGAAGTGACTAGGTTCACCGACGCAAGTTTCCTAACCGATAAAGACGACTATAAGTCGCAATAAGGGTACATATTTTATTTGAATAACGGAACAGTGAGTTGGAAATCTTCCAAGCAAGATACTGATGCCGATTCAACAAAAACGGATTACATTACTGCGGCTGAGGCAGCAAAAGAAGCATTTTGGATCTATAAAATTCCTAATTGGATTAGGAGTAGTTCTGTTAGCAGCTGAGCTGGGCTACAACACAGGCTAAGGAATTACGGTCTCATCAATGATCCAAGTATGTACTTCGACGGTTTCATCTGATTCGTGAGATCACACATCGTGGCGATGTCAAGATCGACAAGATCGTTTCAGATGATAACCTTGGATATCCGCTGACGAAAGCGATATATCAGCATAAGTATGAGCGACATGTACATAGTTCAGGTGTTGGACACTTGAGTGATTGGCTATAGGCCAAGTGGGAGATTGTTGGACAATTATGACCCATAGCATCACTATTTGTAAAAGACATGGTGTTCTTTGTACAAATTAACTATGTGACAAAGGAAATTGCTCTTTTATCATTTGTAATTGGATTACTTGGATATATAAATGATAAAAGTCCATATGATTAGTACCAGATTAATAAGATATGAGACAATATTAATCCACAAAAGGTTTAATCATTAAATATCCCTAGTCGTAGTATTATCGAAACTGGACATCGGTAATGTGAAATAAGCTAGTGTTACACTTGTGCGCGTTATGGAAGCTTAACGACATAATTCTCATATATTTAAGTATTAGATACTTATGCAAGTGTGATGGGAGATTCTGTTAGCCGTTGGATCGGGAACAGCTTCGCTCTGGATAGACCCCTCGGAATCCCATTGGTAGTATGACTATGTGTCTATGGGAATCCGAATCAGGGTAGGTGTATGTGGTCTTAACCTGAGACTTGCATCGCTAATACTTGCGACAATCAGTATACTTTGGTTTTGGTCGTCCGGAGCCTTAACAGGTTCTGTGTACGCCTCTTCTGGGTATACTGAGAATCGTAGTGTATTGGGTGTGATGTCAAGATAGAAGTATCACTTCAGTCATATGAAGATGATGATCACGCAAGGATACATAACTAGTACTCTTAAATGCTATAGCTATCGGGATAATATGACTAGGTCATGATTATCTGATTACATATACTAGTTGCCAGTGATCCGATATATGCTTCGTACGGGGCAGACACAATTCCAGCCTTAGGCCTAGCATGTGACATCAGATACTGGATTGTAATACACAATACATTGTATACTACGCCTGATACAGATTATATATATTCCATATTGAATATATTTCTGGAGAATTGGGTAGGCACGGTGCTTTGCTAGAAGCCAACCATGTCTTGTAAATCGGTAAGAACGTGGTACCGGATACGCACGTGTTCGGATAGTCCGATGACCGTATTTATTCTCAACATATCCAGGGATCTATTGGGTCACTTCCCAAAGATTCACCGATGACATTTGACTCGAACATAATTAATCTGGGATTAATTATGAGAGAGAAAATTAATCTGGGATTAATTATCAGAGAATGAATTAATCTGGGATTAATTGCTTCGAGAATTTATCTGGGATTAAATTCGTCGAGAGGAGAGAACGCGATTAATTTGGAATTAATCGGCAAAATGAATTTAAAAGTGAAATTAGATTTTACTATTTAATTTATTTAATTGGGCTAAAATAATATATTAGATATATTAATTGAAATTGGATTTCAATGCGGAATTAATTGGATTTTAATTCTAGCGAACGAATTAATTTGGAATCAATTCGCGAGCGACTTCCGTAATAATTTTGCTAGGCATTATTATTTATTTAAATTAGATTTAATTATGCCGCAATAGAAAAATTCATTTAATCGGATTAAACGAACCGAGCCCAAAGTGTGTTGTGTAAGCCAACCAAATTTTGAAATTAAAGTGGTAGGACCCACTTTATTTACATCATGTTTTGACATGTGATAGAAGTGGTTGGACAATTAATGCAAAGTCTTTCACAACAAATAAACACTTAAGTAAAGCTTTGGAAGTCAACTTAAGTGATAAGTTTTGGAAACACAAAAAATCAACTATTCTCTCTTCTCCCTCACAAAATGTCGAGCACTCATCTCTCATTCCATGGAATTTTATTGCAAAATTTCAACAAGCTAGCACTTCAAGGAGTTGATTAAGGTGATAGGGAAACTCATCCATGAGTTGGAAACAACATAGAAAGCTTGGAGCTTCATCTACATCTCTTGAAATTTTTGAAATCTCAACCGATCAAAGTAAGTAATTTACGAAACTTGTATTTGATTTATTCACACACAAATCATCTTGGTGATCTTGTGGTATGTGTAGGACACTCACATTCCTATGGTTGTCTAAGATCAATTATAAGTTACCCCAAGAATTTAAGGATTCTTATCCTAAGACTTTTATTGGTTGGGACTCCAGAATCAGAAAAGTTTTATGTGTTAGATATTAGTTTTTTCTATGACAAAACTATGTTAATGTCATGTGTGTAATAATTGGTATTTCATGGCATGTAAATGTTGTATTTATATGTTTGGATGTTCTATGTTGAATTTAATTTATGTAATTAAATCAATGAGTGTCATGTGTGTAATAATTTGTTATTTCACGACATGTAAATATTGTATTTATATGTATGGATATTCTATGTTGAATTTAATTTATATAATTAAATCAATGAGTGTCATATGATTAAAATGTTCTAAAAATTTATGTAATTTTTTAGAAAATGATTTTACATGATTGATTATGTTAATAATATTTTTACACTGGGTAATTAGATGACGATTGGACACATAGTGGCCTTTTGACTCCAACTCCATTGAAAATTTTATTAAACATAATTCGTTTCATGATAAAATAAGGCAACGATATTAACAATTATGCATGAATGTCTGTAGAAACTTTGTGTTTTTTTGATATGGCTTCCGCAACAAAGAACATTATCGCTGAACTCAATAAGGGTGAGAAACTGAATGACGATAATTATGAAATTTGGAGCATGAAAATCCAATATGTGCTAGAAGAACAAGAGGTTCTTGAAACCCTGAAAATGAGCATGGATGAACCTGAACAGGGCACTATGGCCCAACACAGGCGAGACCGAGAGGCTTATGTGGCCTGAAATAAAAAGAACTTCATTGCCCGCATTACGTTGCTAAGCAGTATGAATAATGACTTTTAAAGTCTATATATGGTCTCAAGCAATCGTCTAGACAATGGTATATACAATTCCACAATACAATCATTTCGAATGATTTCACAATGATAGATGAGGATCATTGTGTCTACACCAAGAGAGATAAAGATAAGTTCATAATCTTATCCTTGTACGTGGATGATATACTTATAGCTGGAAATGATAAGGAGTTTGTAAAACACATCAAAAAATTATTATCATCTAACTTCGAGATGAAAGATATGGGTGAAGCTGCATATATTCTTGGGGTTAAGATCGCAAGGAATCGTTCAAGGAATTTATTGTCTCTTTCACAAGAGTCATACATAAAGAAAATTCTTGAACGCTTCCAAATGCAGGCTTGCAAACCCATTGATACTCCTATCACGAAAACTGAAGCTTTGAGTCGTAGATTGTGTCCTGAAACTCCACATGAAAAAGGAACAAATGAAGAAAGTTCCTTATACAAATGCAGTTGGAAGTTTAATGTACGCAATGTTTTGTACAAGACCTGATATCTATTTCGCTGTTGGAATGGTAAGTAGATACCAATCCAATCCAGGACTAGCATATTGGAAAACAGTTAAAAGAATATTTAGGTATTTGAGAGGGACAACTGATTACTCATTGTATTATCAAGGAAGTGATCTGCAATTGCGAGGCTATACTAATTCTGATTGGGGAAGAGATTTAGATGAAAGAAAATCTACCTCCGGTTTTGTTTTCTTGCTAAACAATTGTGCCATTTCATGGAGCAGTAAAAAACAATCTTGTATAGCCTTATCCACAATTGAGGCTGAATTTGTGGCCTTTTCATCGGCAGTACAAGAAGCTGTGTGGTTGAAAAGGTTCTTGGATCATTTGGGTATGTCAAATATAGCTTCGGGTCCAGTATTAGTTAACTGTGATAATGAAGTAGCAATAGCCTACACAATTAGAAAATGTTAAATGGGGAACATATAGGTACACCCATGATGGTAACATTTTTTGGAAGGGTTAGAGAAAGTCATCAAGCATCCAAATACATGTGATTACATAGTAATCAATGCATCCAAATGCATGTGATTACATAGTAATCAAGACTCGCTTCCAAATGCTTGTGAGTTAATAGGAAGCATGCATGTGATGATATAATAGCTTGATTTCCCTAATATAAATAAGAGCATTTGCTTATTGAGTTAAGCAATCAATTAAGTTTTATTAAGAACATCTCTACAAGAATAAATGTATGCAATTGTGTTGTGATTAACTTAGGTTTATTTCAATTTGTTTGTGAATAAATCTAGGATTAGTAATACATGTTTGGTTAGATCCTAAGAAAACAAATATGTAAAACATTAGGAATAATATTTCCTAACACTCATAATACCCAATTGTTATTTTATCATAACTTTAACAGTAAAACATAAATAACCATTATTGAATTGACTAAGTTAAAGTGATATCTAGGGAAAGGGTATTGCTACAATACCCTTGGGTATCAGATACCCAAGGGTTGGTAGCATTAAAAAACAAAAAAAAATGAGAGTAATTGGTTGCAACAACCGGTTGCAACCAGTTACTCTAAAAAAAAATTTAAAAATAATTTTTTATTATATAAATTATAAAATATTAATAAAAATAAAATTATAAAAATAATTTATTGTCAGTTTTTAAAAATTTATTTTTAAAAAATACTGAAAAAATAAAATAATATAAAAAAATTATTTTTTATAATACTGATAAAATAAAATAATATAAAAATATATTGCATATTTATTGGTAAAAGTTGCACGTTTAATGCTAGAGGTTTCATATTCAATGGTCATAATTACATGTGCGATTTTCGAGGCAGATGCAGTTGCATGTTATTGCTAAAGTTTCAAGTCCAACGATTATATTTTGCATGTTTATTGCTAAAGGTTTCATCTTCGAATTATTGCATATGTATTGGTAAAAGTTGCACGTTTAATGCTAGAGGTTGCAAATTCAATGGTCATAGTTACAGGTACGATTTTCGAGGCAGATGCAGTTGCATGTTATTGCTAAAGTTTCAAGTCCAACGGTTATATTTTGCATGTTTATTGCTAAAGGTTTCATCTTCAAAATATTGCATATTTATTGGTGAAAGTTGCACGTTTAATGCTAGAGGTTGCATATTCAATGGTCATAGTTACAGGTGCGATTTTCGAGGCAGATGCAGTTGCATGTTATGCTAAAGTTTCAAGTCTAACGGTTATATTTTCCATGTTTATTGCTAAAGGTTTCATCTTCGAATTATTGCATATGTATTGGTGAAAGTTGCACGTTTAATGCTAGAGGTTGCATATTCAATGGTCATAGTTACTGGTGCGATTTTCGAGGCAGATGCAGTTGCATGTTATTGCTAAAGTTTCAAGTCCAACGGTTTCATTTTGCATGTTTATTGCTAAAGGTTTCATCTTCAAAATATTGCATATTTATTGGTGAAAGTTACACGTTTAATGCTAGAGGTTGCATATTCAATGGTCATAATTACATGTGCGATTTTCGAGGCAGATGCAGTTGTATGTTATTGCCAAAGTTTCAAGTCCAACGATTACATTTTGCATGTTTATTGCTAAAGGTCTCATCTTCGAAATATTGCATATTTATTGGTGAAAGTTGCAAGTTTAATGGTGGAAGTTGCATATTCAACGGTCATAGTTGCAGGTGCGATTTTCGAGGCAGATATAGTTGCATGTTATTGCCAAAGTTACAAGTCCAACGGTATCATTTTGCATGTTTATTGCTAAAGGTTTCATCTTCGAAATATTGCATATTTATTGGTGAAAGCTGCAAGTTTAATTCTGGAAGTTGCATATTCAACGGTCATAGTTGCATGTGCGATTTTCAAGGCAGATGTAGTTGCATGTTATTGCTAAAGTTACAAGTCCAACGGTTTCATTTTGCATGTTTATTGCTAAAGGTTTCATCTTCGAAAATTGCATATTATTGGTGAAAGCTGCAAGTTAATGGTGGAAGTTGCATATTCAACGGTCATAGTTGCAGGTGCGATTTTCGAGGCAGATGCATTTGCATGTTATTGCTAAAGTTACAAGTCAACGGTTTCATTTTGCATATTTATTGCTAAAGGTTTCATCTTCAAAATATTACATATTTATTGGTGAAAGTTGCACGTTTAATGCTAGAGGTTGCATATTCAATGGTCATAGTTACATGTGCGATTTTCGAGGCAGATGCAGTTGCATCTTATTGCCAAAGTTTCAAGTCCAACGGTTACATTTTGCATGTTTATTACTAAAGGTTTCATCTTCGAAATATTACATATTTATTGGTGAAAGTTGCAAGTTTAATGGTGGAAGTTGCATATTCAACGATCATAGTTGCATGTGCGATTTTCGAGGCAGATGTAGTTGCATGTTATTGCTAAAGTTACAAGTCCAACGGTTTCATTTTGCATGTTTATTGGTAAAGGTTTCATCTTCGAAATATTGCATATATAATGGTGAAAGTTGCACGTTAATTGCTAGAGGTTGCATATTCAATGGTCATAGTTACATGTGCGATTTTCGAGGCAGATGCAGTTGCATGTTATTGTTAAAGTTTCAAGTCCAACGGTTTCATTTTGCATGTTTATTGCTAAAGGTTTCATCTTCGAAATATTGCATATTTATTGGTGAAGTTGCAAGTGCAAGTTTAATGGTGGAAGTTGCATATTCAACGGTCATAGTTGCAGGTGCGATTTTCGAGGCAGATGTAGTTGCATGTTATTGCTAAAGTTACAAGTCCAACGGTTTCATTTTGCATGTTTATTGTTAAAGGTTTCATCTTCGAAATATTGCATATTTATTGGTGAAAGTTGCACGTTAATTGCTAGAGGTTGCATATTCAATGGTCATAGTTACAGGTGCGATTTTCGAGGCAGATGCAGTTGCATGTTATTATTGTTAAAGTTTCAAGTCCAACGGTTTCATTTTGCATGTTTATTGCTAAAGGTTTCATCTTCGAAATATTGCATATTTATTGGTGAAAGTTGCAAGTTTAATGGTGGAAGTTGCATATTCAATGGTCATATTTATGCGCCCTAGCACAATATATGAAGTGATTTTTTTCTTAAAAATTATTTAATTTTTTTTTCAAGTTTAAAATATTTGTTGCATCTTTTAAGGTTGAAAATCGATTCCATATTAAATTAATCAATTTTCTACTTATTTATTTATGTCAATATTAAATTCGGTTATAATTACTACACTTGGGACATACATCTACTTATCATCTTTTAAGGTTGAAAGTTGCATCTTAATGGTTAAATTGCATATTGATGGTTTGAAGTTGCATGTATTGGTTATATCTAACAATTACAAATTATTCACTTATCATGTTTATTACTTCGATTCGATCTCGAAGTCATATGAAAGGTATTTATTATGAAAAATAATTTTTATTAGTTATTCGTGTATGATTCGTTTTATTATTTCTTTTATCAGTTATTGGTATTTTTCAATTAAGATTCCAGTAATTATGGCTAATTACCTTTGAAAAATAATATTTCGGATATTAACTAAAGTTAATGAGCATGGAGGAAAAATTTTAATTCTTTTTTTTTATAAATAACTATTATTTCATATGAAAGGTAATTAGTATGAAAATGATTTTTTATTAATTACAAAAGATGAGAATTTTTTCCAATTATATTTGTTGTCTTAAATTTTTTAATTAACTTAAATTAACAGACATGAAAATGACTTTTTATTAATTACATAAGATGAGAATTTTTTAATTATAGTCTTTCGGATAATTAAATGAATATATGTTAATGTTGATATCTACTTATAATTTTCATTAATTACATATGTTTATGTTGATATCCGTAACTGACCAAAATAACCGAAATATTGAAAAAAAGAAAAAAAATATGATAAATTTTGAAAAATTAATCAATTATTTACTTAGGATAATTACTAAAGTTAATGAGCATGAAGTAGAATTCTCTTAATGTTATAGTTTTTTTTATAACTACTTAATATTTTTGTTAATCACACATTTATTTACTATGAACTTAAGTTTCAAAGTTATTGGTTTTGTTACATGTTTAAAAATTTTGGATAACATGTATCCATATCATAAACCAATCGAAAACTCGGATATCCGTAACCGACCGAAATAACTGGAAAAATTATTTCATTCAAAAAAGAAATTATTTGTACAAAGATTAATTAGCAGGTAAATATTTGTAGGTTTTGCAAGTGATGGTCTAACGTCGTCTACGTATCCAACACCATCGACCTCGAAAGCATTTGCAGGTATTAATATTTGAATGATTTTGAGAATTTCTGATTATCACACCGAATGAACATTGAAACATTTACAGGTTTTAATAGTGAAAGCAATATTTGTTGAATCATACACAAATGCCATCGTAGACGAGATGAGGAAATCCTTACAGCTATGTCTAAGTTACTTGGGATAACAGCCTTGTTTTTGTCTTGTTTCTTAATTTTGCCAAGTTTGAAGATTTTTTGTCATTATAATCTTAATACAGGTAAAATATACTACTTGAATTTGTTGCAATATGATCTATTACATTTTCAGGCAAATGGACAGAACACTAACAATAGTAAATACGTAAATGAAGAAAACACTTTATATAATATTATTGCAGATTAAAAAAAAATACATGAACCATGCCATATAGAGTTGGAACAAGCAAGAGCTTGAGCATAAAGTATGGTAAGTGTACAAAATGCTTATAACAGCTTTCCCCAGTCGAATATTCGATGGTAGGGCATGAAATAGCTACCATCTAAAGGAGCTAAATGATTCAGCATGATTTTTCTGAATCAACCAAAAGTTAAAAAAGACTGCTCCTCTTTCCATCAGCATAGGCTACTCCATGGTTCCATCTACTTCTACTTCAGTAGTGGCTTCTCCACTTGTTGGCCTGCACGAGTTGAATGCCAAAGTCATGTAATATCAGAAGAAACAAAGAAGATATGTACTAAGACTGGACTCTCTTAAATCTACTACCTCGAAAATGTTAACCAACTACACTTGGAAAGAGGAACACCAATTTAGCATTACAATTTGATTTTTCATTATATTTTATTGCATGTCTCTTTACTTGATTTAACCATGCTTATTGTGGCAATATTCTATCTATGAAGCTCTGCATGACGGTTTCTCGGTTTCCCTAACTTCATACCTAAAGTGAAGGGTGCTTTTAATGTTATCCCGGAAGAAACCTTTCCTTCCATTTGAAAAGTCACCCCTGCTAACCCTAATAATTCTCTTCAATTTACTTTTCCATTTGAAGCAAGGATAGCGTATTTTATAGTGATTCAAGACATAAACATCAAAGCTCAAAACAGTCTACTGATAAAAGAAATGGGATTATGGCTTCTATCAATAGGATTGTAAAAGTTGGTTGGAAAAACACACGTACAATCCACTTAAAACTTTAATGGTGTCATAGAAAAACCACTGCAAAGTCACCACTGGTCCAACAAGCATTATCCGAATAGGCAGGCTTCTTGTAAATAAATTGATCAACCCAATTTTCTTCACAGCGTACTCATCAAAAAGGCCATGTTAAATCTATAACAATGCTGATTCTGCATGATAAATTGACCACAAACATAAATGTAACTAAGAGATCATACCATCATCAGGCTATCAGCCTTTTTGTTATAAAGGGAAGCAACAATGTTGTCAGCTGGATTGGAAATAAAGCTACCAACTGATCCAGCAGCATAGCCAGCTAAACATGTCACCCCGAGTTGTTGAGCCTTTGAGCAATCCTCCTTTGTTGTTCGAAGAACATTCCGATACAGAAAGTGTACATTTTCCTGTGGATCCTACTCCCAGAGAATGGTAGACATTACAGGGTGTGCAGCTCATCAAAACACACAAAGGGAAAATCCTCATGTATCTTTCAATATTTCATATATTGCAGTATTTATTGAGAAGGTCACATAATTTATAATGAAAGATGACTTTAATGGGAAATGGGAATGCATTAGGGGGCCAGAAGACAAGCTGATTAGTAAAATACAACTTGGAATATAAATCTGCAGGGGGCGTAACAATTGTAGGTAACCAGCCGAATGCAAGGGAAAAGAAGAATTTAAAGTTTTAAGGAAATTGAGCAATTACATGGGAGGTTTCGACACCAAAGTGGAATTAGCCCTCTATAAAAACTGCAACCAACAATAAATTGTAAGACCCACAACGGCAGGGGAGAAGCATGATATCAGATAGCAATAGAGAACTAAAAGAGTAACTGTTAATACATCTCTTACCCAAAGATCCCTTCCGATGCATAAAGCTTAGGAATGCCATCAGCCAAGCCCTTTGCAAAATGAGGCTGTGCTTGAACCTGAACTTTGATCGCTTCAAAAGGACAGAGAGCCACATTGGCAAAAACTTCAGCAGATGCACTACTAAGAAAGAAAATAAAGCTCCTATTGCAATCACCCAACACATTGGAATAAAGGCTCTTGAAATACTCATATAAACCAAATCTGCAACCCCCTTGAGCACCATATCCAAAAAACTTCCCAGCCCAACCTCTCCAAAAGGCAGAAGGGCCATGTTCTTTCAGAGAGAGTAGTATAGCATGAGGCAATGCTACTATATTTGATGGGATACACCTACAATAACATCACTTAAATTAATCAAGTCTCTTAGCAATTAAAGAAGAAACCTCAAAATGTTAGTTGTAGAATAAAAGCCACAACACCTCAATCCCATATATACTCCTCAAAATCAACACATTTGAAGTAACTAGAAATACAAAACAAATGCCTTTATATTTTGACAAACTAATCGATCATAAAAGAAACCACCTGCATATTGACTTTGAGGACATCGAGAGGGGTGATGGCGAGATGGGTGGTGCCAGCACTGAGCATTCCTCCGATGGCGCAGATACTATAATACCCTTTTACCTTCTCCCTCTCTTCTCGTCTAATTGCACCGTGATTTCGACCTTCCACCATCTCTATTTCTTTAACTTGACAATAAACTTTTTTTCGAGACAAGCATCATCGCGCCTGCGCCTATTCAGTCTATAGAAGACCAGTTCCATTACAATCCCTACAAATCGGACAATGCCCTAATGATTTAAGCCCCAAGAAGCAAATTTCGAGTCAATTTTTGTGGGTGTGAGGGCTTACAGTTTGTTGAGCTTGAATAATTTGAGAGACAAAGTGCCCAGAAAGAAAAAGACCAGAAAAGGAAGAGGTATTGGATGCAGGGAGAGGTCACAAAATTTGGGGAAAAATTTCTCTACTGTAAAAGAGAGATGTGAGAGTGAAAGAGATTTGAGAGAGTTGGAGAGAGAGAAAAGTTTTTAAATTCAATATTCATTACCGGTTTAACCGGTTATATATATATATTTTTTACTTTATTTAACTAGTGATCCAACGGTGAAGAGCCCAGGGTTATGAGATACCCCTGGGTATGTTAGACGAAACCATTAGGGGGAAAATATCATTTTGTCCACTTTTAAGTTTAAAAAAATAAAATCCAGGGGTATCTCACTCTTAATAAAAATTAACAATAACAAACATTTTATATTCAAAATAATTTATGGAAAACGATATTTACACACAAAAAAAAAAGAAAGTAAATTGAGTATAATAATTTCCCTAAAATATAAGTTACTGATCGGGAAACTGTATTTATTTAGTATTCTTACGGTGTTTATTAGTTTCATTCTCATAGCGGGAAAGACAAAAGCCAGATCAACATTGAGAACGATCCTTAAAGCGCATAAAACAATTAGATTCTAGAAAATACAGAAAAAGAGTGAAAACAACTGAATGAAGCATTATGCAAATCTGTATATCACTATTACACACTGAAATTCAGTAATATATTCCCTGCTTTATTACTGCATGGAAAATTGATCGGACGTTAACCATCACTTTGCATTCCTTCAGTTCCAACAGAAACATATATGAGCCCCTCTTTTAACATTCACAGCCTGAAGATCGCTGTTGCTGTCCGCCGCCCACATCAATGGTGTCCGGAAGGTAACTTCGTAATAAGAATAAACAGTAAATTAAATTAGCATTTAGCACATAATAGCAAGTCTCAATATATACATATGCAAAACATTAAGGTTTGGACTCGAGCAAGGGTAACCTCCGATGGATTGTAAGGTCCCCAATTAAAATGCAATTTCTCGAGTTCAGGGGGGTTTGCAATTTTGTCTTACGATGTTGATTTGATTTGATTTGATTTGATTCAACCGATGAAAAAGTTAACCATCTGAACTGTATCACATGGTTAGTACAGATTAAACAGCAGATAAAAGTTGGGAGGCATTCTGGTAGACTCGAAGCAACGACAGCAGGTTGGCAAAAGGGATATTCTTTAAACACATATTATATCACATTTTAGGTAATAGAGCTGACTGCTGATGAGAATATCGACCAGCTATATCCATCCATTCATGGAATAACACTATAATATAGCACCCCATCAGGAGATCAGAAGCAAATGTAATGGCAGTCACATTAACTTATAGCACATGAACAGATTTAAACTGAGAAGATAATTATCAAGAATACTTACACTTCCTCTTCAGGTTCATTTTTTAGAGCATTCTTGGCTATACACTCAAAAGCAGCTTCTACGTTGAAACCTTCTTTTGCAGAAGTTTCAAAATAAGGAATATTTCCTTTGGAAGCACACCATGCCTTTGCCTTCTTCTCAGACACCTGACATGATAAACATCCAAAGTTCAGGGAAAAATCAAACATGAACATATATGCAAATCTCATAGAAAGAATTGCAAATAAAACCCATATAAAATATATTGCCCCATTAATATACAAGAACACACCTAGCAATTAATTCTCATTTACATTGTCAAAATTAACATCATAGATATACATTAATACAATCCATGCTCTGAGATTCCCTTACTCTATCATGGTACAAAAAGTGTGTAAATGGCCTTCTTCATGATTTGGAAGATTAAAGGAAGCTTAAATGTTATACATAGGGAAGATTTACAAAGTGAAGAAATAATGTTTGAAGGAAGAAAATCATCTTACCACTCGACTATTGCCACCATCAACATCTACCTTGTTCCCCAATACAACAAACGGGAAGTTTTCAGGATCAGAAGGGCTGGCCTGAACAAATAAGGAAAAGATTGAGTCGCTAGTCCAATGGGAATTGGAAATTCCTCACATGTTAATCAATTGTGTTTACCTGAATCAGAAACTCCTCCCGCCAATTGTTCAGATTATCAAACGATTTCATGACATTTACATCATACACAAGTACACAACAGTCGGCACCACGGTAGAAAGCCACTCCAAGACTTTGAAACCTTTCCTGCCCAGCTGTATCCCATATCTGAAAGTATGTAGTCAAATAGAGTAAAACAGTACTCAAGGATTTTTCAAGCGCATTTCTCTGCTGAGCTACTAAAGAAAAGAAAGCTTGTCTAAGTACCTCTGCTTTGATTTTATAAGTGATACTTGGATTTTCTAAGTTTGTTAGATTTTCTAAGTTTCTCTCCTTCAATAATTAATGATAATATTTTAGTCAACATATATCAGCACAGTAAAACTAAGGAAGAGACAACCATAAAATGCATGCCCGTATTAGAGTCATAGAATGTATATCTTCACCCCTATTGAAAGTTTTTCCGATGTATATAACAATGCTGTAGCTCGGTTGACACATATCTCTACAGCCTCAAAAACTTGGCCACAAATGTGAATAAAAATCTTAAGTATCGGAAAATTACTTGGATTAATGCTACAATCATGTCCATCTGTGATTAAAAATTACAATATTGAAGCATTTAATAAAAATTAAAAAGGAAAAAGCATCATCATTCATCCATATCATCATAGATACGTAAACTAGCTAACCTGCAAAGTGAAAAGCCTGTCCTCAAATTGGACTTCTTTGGTCAAGAAATCTGCTCCAATGGTTGCTTTGTACTGATTACTGAACTTGCGGTTCACATATCTAAATGTCGAGTTTAAGGATAATCAAATCTTAAAATCTATTGGAATGTGAAAACACAAGCAGGCTCATGATCATATGCCATATCGACAAAGAAGCAATTTTTAGGATACTGATTCATCAAAGAAGTCTTCCCAACTCTGTCAATAATCATTAAAAAATTCACAATTAAAAAGAAAGATAAAACAAAACTCTTTATTTCACAACCAAATAAGATTAAATAGTTGAAATTTTATCATTTTTCACAAGATTAGGACCACTAATTTTCTTTCCATATATTTTTTCCCTTCATTTTCCCTCGAACCAAACACAGGTTTGATGACAATGCAGCAAAACTAACTCCAAAATCCCAACAAAATGAAACGTTTTGTGCTAAAATTGTCCGATCAAATACATCATTTACATTAACACTCAAAATTAACGAATTTTAATTACGATTCCATCTGGTATGAGCCTGACAGAATTATTTAAAAATCTAATTAATTGGAATCCAAGAAAGCAAATAATTCATTTTCTCCGCATCCAAACATATAATTTTCGTTAAAAAATAAAAAATAAAACTAACCCGCTGTCACCCAGGATTATAACTTTGAGAAGCATGCGTCGTCGAGAAGCCATTTCGATTCAAAACGCAATTGAATTTCTCCCTGCAAATTTAGTTTTGGATTATGGTACGATGTAAAATAATACCGAATTATTAAGACTTAATTTTATATAAAATCGAAAATATCGAATATGCAACCAAAGATGCTCTCTCTCTCTCTTTTTTTAAATAGAAAATTAGAAAGAATCATTTTTATTATTTAATTGACCGACCTAAAAAAAGATAATCATTTGTGCCATTGTGGAGTATAACAACTACCGGTCATGTAACGGCCAGCAAATCATCCAAAAGATCTGCGTTGATACCCCATTTTCCGAAAATACCACCGTGGGTTGTTCAAAATATCAAATATATCCTGGTGGGACTTGTTTGTTTAAGCAGGAATAATTTGATTTTTACGAAGATATTCTTTATTTTAACGATGGTAAAATAAATTTATTTTATTAATAAATCATATTTTTCATTATTTTATAAGATACATTAATAAAATTTTGAATTAAATAAGAACAACTTCCTTCATTCCCCTATATGTGACTCTGTTAGTGTCTGTGATAAGTTTCTTTCCGATTGAATACCATAAAAACAGCTGATTGAATTGATGGGTTGAGTAATGGGTTAGTGTTGGGTTTAGTGTTGATTTGAAGCCGTCTTTTTACAGGTTTTTTCACATATCATTCATTGATGTATCTCAAATCCTGTCCTCCTTTTATAATCCAATTTTAAAATTTTACCCTATCTTATCCAACATGTGGATCGTACCGTATTGATATGTGCCAACGAAATATGTAGGGTCGTATAGTACTGTGTTTCGTGCCGTGCAGCCCACTAGACGTCCTATTCATTTCCAATGTAGCATTCTTAAAAATCGTATTAAATTTCACCAAGTGTTGGCTTCTCTGAAAGTGGAGATGCAGTCGGCCCAGCAACCACACCACAATTCACCAAAGAGGATTTGACAATACAATGCTGCTAGGATCGTCCAATAAAGAAGGAACATGAGCTGGCAAATTTTGATTATTACTCACCTCTCCACCATCCCACTTTCAAATGATTTTATAAGCATTTGACTTTTGATTTTGATACGGCCGCAGCATTTGCGTATTGTAGTAGGGTTGGCAACCGGACAGACAGCCATCCAAATTTGAAATAACAAGTGTTGAGGGTGATTTTCAGATCCCTGAGAAGTCAGAATTCCAAAAAAGGGTAAAATGAGTTGTGAGGATGAGAAGTCAGACAGAGGGATCCGAATCCGAGGTGATGCCTAGAAGAGATAATAACTCGAGCCCGAGGTGCAGAGAGACAACCCGGGGCAGAACTTGGGGATAGATTGGAAGATCGACCGACCCGAGGTGGTAAGGTCCGAGGTGATCAGGTCCGAGGTCAGTCTCGGCATCGAGCTCGACATTCAGAGCCTCGTGTCAGAATGAGGATCGACTCAGCAGATCATACCTGACCTGATGAAAAGATATCAGATTCAACAAAGCACTTGGACTCGAGGTGGTCATTCGCCTCAACACACCTGCCTGGGGACCGGGGAATGGTTTGCAGTATCCCGAGCTCTCGTATGAGAAAAGCAACGGTTCTCATCGAAAGTAGTTTCTACCAGCCACCATAGGCCGATGCAGTGACAGAAAAGTGGCAGTGCAGAGCCGCCATAGGCCGGTGCAGTGACAGAAAGGTGGCAGAGCAGAACCGCCATAGGTCGGTGCCATGACAGGTAGTTGGCAGAGCAGAGCCGCCATAGGCTGGTGCAGTGATAGGTAGGTGGCAGAGCAGAGCCGCCGTAGGCCGCCATTGGTCGGTGCAGAGATAGAAAAAGGAAGTGTTCTGAATGGCCAAATTGTGGGAAGCTAAGGAGAGTTGCTACTGCACATGATGACACATGACATGAGCTGATGTCATAGGCGGTGGAACAGTAGAATTTGCCCTAATACATAAAGGGATTGAGAATTCATTGTAAGGGATTAGCTAATTTTGTTGCACAACTTGTAAAAAGTGTTTCGGTTTCCTCAAAGGCGCAGGCAGAAATGCGTGGTTCGGCTGAAATCGTAACTTTAAAAACTTTTAAACTTACCGAATAAATTATTCAATATCCAATATAAATAATTCATTGATATTTCACCTAAACATATTATATTTATTATCAAATAACAATATCAATAATTTAGAAAACATTGCGAAACTTTTTACGAAAACGTTTTTCCATAAAATAGTAAAAACGTGTTTTTGCCCAAACCGACCAACCAATATATATGGGGGCTGCCTAGGTCAGCCCCAATAGTACTTGGGCAGTTCATGGGCTACCCAAATAATGACCAATTCGCTGTTTGGACAACCGTCACCCGGTAAGCCCAAAACTCACCCGGTAACGCTGTTTTTTTGCCGTTTTCGCTTATTTTCCCTCCGAAATGTTTTTCGGCAATTATTCCAATGCCCAATACACATCCAATACATTTAAATAACATATTTTTCACCACCAAATATCCAGAATTTCTATATTGATCTGAGTGCCAAAAATATCAATTTTCATGTTTTAAATCCAATTTTTTCAACATTAATCATATTAATATTTACACCAACCAAAGTCACCACAAATGAAGAGCTCAAGAACAATTCTAGGAGTTACAAGAGTGGTCATAACACTCTAAAATGGAAACAAGTCATCAAATGATAAAATTGAAATAATATTACATTAATATTATTCAATCTAACTTCACACATGCATCTAGCCTCTAAATCCATCCTCAAAAATAAAACCTGCAAAATCTAAGGAAGAAGAAACCCTAGAACTATTCTAGATGTTCAAGAACAAGAAACAAGCTTTCTAAGTTTAATATTATTGAAGATTACCTCAAAATCTCTTAATTTCCTTAAAATTTCTTCTTGATTTCTTCACTTTCTCTCTTGTTTCTTCAAGAAAATTTTGGGAGCTTTTTTCTTCCTGAGAGGGTTCGGCCATGGCTTCATTTCTAAGAGAAAATAAAATTTTTTAACTTAAAAAATAGGCCTAAACCGACTTTGGGTGTATTTTGGTCATTTGGTCAATTCAATCTAATTAAATAATAATAAACTTTAAGTTAACAAATCCAATTTGTAAACTTTAAGCTTAAAAGAATCATGCCACATGTAGCCAATAATAATCAAACATATTGCATAACAATTATGTAATATTGATATAATTTAATTATCTAGAGATTTAACATTTAAACACCTAAATAATTAATTAATGCGATTATTATTATATATGTATTTTATTTACATTAAATAACAAATACATATATTAATGACATGTGTCAAAGTCTCATTTGACAATTAATTAATATGTATCAAATCAAATCTTGTATAAAATACAAATACACATTAATTATTAATTGACCAAAATCCGTAATGCATGTACTTTCGTTTTAACTGATTAAATGATTCGAATTAACTCATTTAATCCAGTGAAGTATTATGAATAATCTATATTATTCATAACGCATTGCCCAAGTGCTCAACGAGTACACTTCATATTGGAGACTCTCTAAGTTTAGGTTTATTCGTCACGAAATCCAATTTCGTATCCATAATTCACCCATTCATAAATTATGACGACCACAGATAATCTCACTAAACTATGCAAGTCGAGTTTGTTTGGGTTCCTAGAACATGCCAAGGATCTTCTAAGTAGAAATTGGTGTGAATACTCAAAGAATGTGCAGAAGACTTACATTGATTCGGTTGGATGGATGTATGAAGTTTCAAAAACTTTTGTAGTTGTTGAAGAGCTCCAAGCTTCTCCTAGTGTTCCAAACTCTTGGGATTGGTTTCCCTAACACCTTGAATGACTCCTTGAAGTGCTAGCTCACTTGAAATTTTGAAACAAAACTTCAATGGAGGGAGAGGAGGCTCACGGCTTTCGTTTAAAGAGAGATGAGAGAGTTTTTCAATTTTGTGTATTTGATTTTCTAAAAACCTAATACCATTTACCAAATCAAATTTGGTATATGTCATTCCAAAAAATGAATAAAATATTACAAAATGTGTTGAGCTTTTGTTGAGTGAAAAACAAGCAATGCAAGATTTACACTCAATTATCAACTACTTTTATCACTAGTCAAATTAGTGATGTAAGTCAAGTAGGTCTCACCACTTGTAAATTCCGAATTTAAGTCGAACTATCTCAACTCGCAACTTCGCTCGGGCTCGGGTTTGTTTAATTCCGAATTAACGAATTTACCGTTGCGACATAATTAAATATTAAAGTCGCTTACGAATTAATTCTAAATTAATTCGTTTGCCCGAATTAAAATAAAAAATTTTAATTCCGCTTTGAAATCTAATTTCAATTAATATATCGAATATATTATTTAATCGATTAATTCCAAATTAATCGTTCTCTCTTTTCTATTCGAATTTTATCCCAGATAAATTCTTGCCGTAATTAATCCTAAATTAATTTTATCTCTCTCATAATTAATCCCAGATTAATTTTGTTCGAGTCAAACGTCATCTGTGAATCTTTGGGAAGCGACCCATGAGATCCATGGATATGTTGGCAGTAAATCCGATCGTCGGACTATCCGAACACGTGCGTACCCGGAACCACGTTCTTACCGATTTACAAGACATGGTTGGCTTCTAGAAAAGTATCGTGCTTACCCAATTCTCCAGAAATATTCTTTTAAGGAATACATAATCTATACAGGCGTAGTATACTAAGTATTGCGTATTTCGATCCAGTATCGGATGTCACATGCTAGGCCTGAGGCTGGAATTGTGTTTGTCCCGTACGAAGAATATATCGGATCACTAGCAACTAGTCTCTTTAATTGGATAATCATGACCTTGTTATATTATCCAGATAGTTGCAACATATTAGAGTACCAGTTCTGTATCCCTACGTGATCATAATCTCCATATGACTGAAGTAACAATTCCTTCTTGACATCCCACCCAATACACTATGATTCTCAATAAACCCAGAAGAGGCGTACACAAAACCTGTTAAAGTCCCGGATGACCAAAACCAAAGCGTACTGATTATCGCAAGTATTAGCGATGCAAGTCTCAGGTTAAGACCAAATACACCTACCCTGATTCAGATTCCCATAGACACATAGTCATACTACCAATGGGATTCCGAGGGGTCTATCCAAAACGAAGCTATTTCCGTACCATCGGTAAACAGAACCTCCTATTAAACTTGTATGAGTAACCAATACCCAAATATATGAGAACTATGCCGTTACGCTTCCATAACATGCACAAGTGTAATACTAGCATATTCCGCATTATCGATATCCAGTCTCAATAATACTAAGACTAAGGATATTTAATGATTAAACCTTGTTGGGTTCTCTAAGAACATGCCTAGGATCATTAAAGCATAAAAGATGTGTGAATAAACAACGAAGTTTGCGGAATAACTTACATTGATCGGTTTCTTGGATGTAAGAGAGTTCAAAAATTTTGAATCCTTTGAAGTGCTCCAAGCTCCTTTTGATTTGTATGGTTGAGCTCCAAGCTTTGAATCTTGAATTCCAAACTCAATGGGAATAGTTTCCCTATCACCTTTGTTGACCCTTTTGTGTGCTAGCACTTAAGAGTTTTGAAATAAAAATCATTTAGCAAGAAGCCTAGCTTCACGCCAATGGAGAGGAAAATGAGAGAAGAATTCGGCCCTTAGAGAGAAAGTGAGAAGTGTGTTGACTTGTTTTAATTTTCATAAATTAAAAGATATATACCAAATCTCAAGTTTGGTAAAAGTCTATCACACATCAAGATAATGTGTTTAACAAGTTATCATCAAATCTACACTAACTTCCATCACCATAAAGGTAAATGTTTGACAAGTGATGTGACTTGAGGTGGGCCCCATTTGATTCAAAATCCGAGTGGGCCCGTAAAAATATTCTGAGCCCGGGTTCATTAATTTCGACTTAACAAATTTTCCGTTGCGACTTAATTAAATCAAATTTAATTAAATAATTATGCCTAGCAAAATTACTATTAAAGTCGCTCGCGAATTAATTCTAAATTAATTCGTTCGCCCGAATTAAATTCCAATTTTAATTCCGTTTGTGAAATCTAATTTCATTTAATATATCGAATATATTAATTTTATCGATTAATTCCAAATTAATCGTTCTCTCTATTCTATTTGAATTTTATTCCAGATAAATTCTTTCCGTAATTAATCCAAGATTAATTTTCACTCTCTCATAATTAATCCCAGATTAATTATGTTCGAGTCATACGTCGTCAGTGAATCTTCGGGAAGCGACCCATGAGATCCCTGGATATATTGGCAGTAAATCCGGTCGTCGGACTATCCGAACACGTGCGTCCCGGTACCACGTTCTTACCGATTTACAAGACATGGTTGGCTTCTAGCAAAGCACCGTGCCTACCCAATTCTCCAGAAATATTCTTTAAGGAATATATAATCTTTGTCAGGCGTAGTATACGTAGTATTGGGATCCAGTATCGGATGTCACATGCAAGGCCTGAGGCTGGAATAGTGTCTGTCCCATAGGAAGCATATATCGGATCACAAGCAACTAGTCTCTATAATCGGATAATCATGACCTTGTCATATTATCCCGATAGTTTGCAACATAATAGAGAACTAGTTTTGTATCTCTGCGTGATCACCATCTCCATATGACTTAAGTGATACTTCCGTCTCGACATCACACCTAATACACTACGATTCTCAATAAACCCAGAAGAGGCGTACACAGAATCTGTTAAAGTCCCGGACGACCAAAACCAAAGCGTATTGATTGTCGCAAGTATTAGCAATGCAAGTCTCAGGTTAAGACCAAATACACCTACCCTGATGCAGATTCCCATAGACACATAGTCATACTACCAATGGGATTCCGCGGGGTCTATCCAGAGCGAAGCTGTTTCCGTACCATCGGTAAACACAACCTCCTATCACACTTGCATAAGTATCCAATACTTAAATATATGAGAACTATGCTGTTACGCTTCCATAACACGCACAAGTGCAATACTAGTCTATTCCACATTATCGATGTCCAGTCTCGATAACACTACGACCAGGGATATTTAATGATTAAACCTTTATGGATTAATATCGTCTCATATCTTATTAATCCGGAACTAATCATAAGGACTTTTATCATTTATATTTATTCAAGTAATCTATTTATAAAATGATAAAATAGCAATTTCCATTGTCACATAGTTAATTTGTACAAAAACCATAATGTCTTTTACAAATAGTGACGTTATGGGTTATAATTGTCCAACAATCTCCCTTTTGGCCTATAGCCAGTCACTCAAGTATCTAACACCTAAACTATGTACATGTCGCTCAAACGTTTGCTGAGGAATAGCTTTCGTCAGCGGATCTGCAATGTTGTCATCTGATGCGACCTTCTCGATCTTCACATCGCCACGATTTTTACCATTGTTGGGATCTCTAAGAACATGCCTAGGATCATTAAAGCATAAAAGATGTGTGAATAAACAACGAAGTTTGCGGAATAACTTACATTGATCGGTTTCTTGGATGTAAGAGAGTTAAAAAATTTTGAATCATTTGAACTGCTCCAAGCTCCTTTTGATTTGTATGGTTGAGCTCCAAGCTTTGAATCTTGAATTCCAAACTCAATGGGAATAGTTTCCCTATCACCTTTGTTGATCCTTTTGTGTGCTAGCACTTAAGATTTTTGAAACAAAAATCACTTAGCCAGAAGCCTAGCTTCACCCCAATGGAGAGGAAAAAGAGAGAAGAATTCGGCCCATAGAGAGAAAGTGAAAAATGTGTTGACTTGTTTTAATTTTCAAAAATTAAAAGACATATACCAAATCTCAAATTTGGTAAAAGTCTATCACACGTCAAGATAATGTGTTTAACAAGTTATCATCAAATCTACACTAACTTCCATCACCATAAAGGTAAATATTTGACTAGTGATGTGACTTGAGGTGGGCCCCACTTGATTCAGAATCTGAGTGGGCCCGCAAATATATTCCGGGCTGGGGTTCGTTAATTCCAAATTAACGAATTTTCCGTTGCGACTTAATTAAATCAAATTTAGTTAAATAATTATGCCTAGAAAATTACTATTAAAGTCGCTCGCGAATTAATTCTAAATTAATTCATTTGCCCGAATTAAAATCCAATTTTAATTCTGTTTATGAAATCTAATTTCATTTAATATATCGAATATATTAATTTTATCTATTAATTCCAAATTAATCGTTCTCTCTCTTCTATTTTAATTTTATCCCAGATAAATTCTTGCCGTAATTAATCCCAGATTAATTTTCTCTCTCTCATAATTAATCCCAGATTAATTCTGTTCAAGTCATACGTCATCGGTGAATCTTCGGGAAGCGACCCATGAGATCCCTGGATATGTTGGCAGTAAATCCGGTCGTCGGACTATCCGAACACGTGCGTACCCTTTAATACGTTCTTATCGATTTACAAGACATGGTTGGCTCTAGCAAAGCCCCGTGCCTACCCAATTCTCCAGAAATATTCTTTAAGGAATATATAATCTTTGTCAGGCGTAGTATACGTAGTATTACGTATTATGATCCAGTATCGGATGTCACATGCAAGGCCTGAGGCTGGAATATTGTCTACCCCATACGAAATATATATCAGATAACAAGCAACTATTCTCTATAATTGGATAATCATGACCTTGTCATATTATCCCGATAGTAGCAACATAATAGAGAGCCAGTTCTGTATCCCTGCATGATCATCATCTTCATACGACTGAAGTGATATTTTCGTCTTGACATCACACCCAATACACTACGATTCTCAATAAACCCAGAAGAGGCATACACAGAACCTGTTAAAGTCCCGGATGACCAAAACCAAATTGTATTGATTGTCGCAAGTATTAGCAATGCAAGTCTCAGGTTAAGACCAAATACACCTACCCTGATGCGGATTCCCATAGACACATAGTCATACTACCAATGGGATTCTGCGGGGTCTATTTAGAGCGAAGCTGTTTCCGTACCATCGGTAAACACAGCCTCCTATCACACTTGCATAAGTATCCAATACTTAAATATATGAGAACTATGCTGTTACGCTTCCATAACACACACAAGTGCAATACTAGTCTATTCCGCATTATCGATGTCCAGTCTCGATAACACTACGACTAGGGATATTTAATGATTAAACCTTTATGAATTAATATCGTCTCATATCTTATTAATCCGGAACTAATCATATGGACTTTTATCATTTATATGTATTCAAGTAATCTAATTACAAAATGATAAAATAGCAATTTCCATTGTCACATAGTTAATTTGTACAGAAACCACAATGTCTTTTACAAATAGTGACGCTATGGGTTATAATTGTCCAACAATCTCCCACTTGGCCTATAGCCAGTCACTCAAGTATCTAACACCTGAACTATGTACACCACGCTCAAAATTTCGTGAGCTGATCTACAATGTTTTCATCTGATGCGACCTTCTCGATCTTCACTTTGCCACGATGTTTGATCTCACGAATCAGATGGAAATGTCGAAGAACATGCTTGGATCGTCGATGAGACTACGGTTCCTTAGCCTGCGCTATAGCCCCGTTATTGTCACAATACAATGGAACGGGCTCAGCTACTAACGGAACTACTCCTAATCCAATTAGGAATTTATGGATCCAAACTGCCTCTTTTGCTGCTTCAGCTGTAGCAATATATTCTACTTCTGTTGTCGAATCGGTAACAGTCTCTTGCTTGGAAGATTTCCAGCTTACTGCTCCATAGTTCAAACAAAATATGTACCCAGATTATGACTTACAGTCGTCTTTATCGGTTTGGAAACTTGCATCGGTAAACCCAGTTACCTAAAGTTCTCCATCTCCATAGATTAAGAACGTATCCCCAGTTCATCTAAGATACTTAAGGATGTTCTTAACCGTAACCCAGTGACCATCACCTGGATCGACCTGATAGCGACTACACATGCTCAAAGCATACGAGACATCATATCGCGTACATATAGGGGTGGCAAAACGAATCAGCGAATCGAATTTGTATCGAATCATAAACGAATCGAATCAAAATGTGGTGGATTTGTATTCGATTCATTTATTAAACGAATCCTAATATCAGGATTCGTATTTGATTCGTTTATTAAACGAATCAAATACGAATATTCGTTTATTCGTTTAGTCAATGATATTATTTAATAAAATAATTTACCACACTTGATTTACATTGATTCTTCATAAATATATATATATAAGAAATATGTAATTAATATATTTACTAAAAATACCTCACCAAATATCGAAAATATTATTTTTTCTATGATAATTAGCTATAATTTCTCGAATCTTAATTGAAAATTAACCAGAACTAGTAAATAAAAATAGTAAAACGAATCCTAAACGAATCAATGAGCTTAAATTCGTATTCGATTCGTTTAATAAACGAATCGAATCGAATTGACCCATTTATTAAACGAATCCATTTTTTCAAATCCGTATTCGCTTTAAAGCAAATCGAATCGAACGAATAAATGAATCGTGACCCAAATTGCCACCCCTACATACAGATTATGGCATACATGATTGATCCGACTGCAAAAGCGAACGAGATCTGACTCATGTTGTCTCTCTCATCTTGAGTTTTAGGACACATGTCCTTAGATAGAGAGACGCCATGTGACACTGGCAACAATCCCCTCTTAGACTGATCCATGTTGAATCTCTTCAACACTTTGTCGATATACGAGCTCTGGGAGAATCCAAGCAGCTTTCTAGATCTATCCCGGTAGATCCTTATTCCCAGAATAAAAACTGCTTCTCCCAGATATTTCATGGAGAATTTTAATGAAATCCAAGCTTTCACCGATTGTAGCATGGGAATGTCATTGCCAATAAGCAATACATCATCAACGTAAAGGACAATGAATGTCAGTGCACTCCTACTAACCTTCTTATATACACAAGGATCATCCTCATTTTGAATGAAATCATATTCTTTTATGATCTCATCAAAATGTAGGTTCCAAGAATGCGATGCTTGCTTCAATCCATAAATGGATCGATTTAACTTGCAAACCTTGTCTGCATGTTTTGGTATGACAAAACCGTCAGGCTGTTGCATATAAACATCCTCCAAAAGGTTTTCGTTAAGAAAAGCAGTTTTGACGTCCATATGCCATATTTCGTAATCGAAATACAAAACAATAGCAAGCATTATCCGAATGGATTTAATTATGGCAACTGGTGAAAAAGTTTCATCATAATCGACACCATGTCGTTGATGATACCCCTTCACTACAAGACTAGCTTTGTACGTTTGTATGTTGCCATCCATGTCGGTCTTCTTCTTGAAAACTCATTTGCAACCAATAGGCTTTACGCCTTCTGGTGCATCAACCAGTGTCCAAACTTGGTTGGTGTACATGGAATCTATTTCAGATTTCATGGAATCTTGCCATAAACCGGAGTCGATACCTTGTATAGCTTCCTCATACGTAGCCGGTTCGTCTTCCTCAATAAGATTAATATCCACATGAGGTGAGATCAGAAACCCATACCTCTCAGGTTGTTTTCTGACTCTCTCCAACCTACGCGGTTCTTGTGTATTCGACGATTGTGGTACAGTCTCATCCCTGATGAACTGTTCATGTTCTGTTAAGGAATATGTGCCAGGAATAATATCACTCTGATTTTTATCGAGTTTTACTTTCCTCCTACTTACCATCGTATTTTGGGAATTCATTCTCAAGGAAAACCGCATGTAGAGCAACAAATATTTTGTTCTCTTGTGGGTTATAGAAGTAATATCCTTTGGTTTCCCTATGATAACCTACAAATAGGCACTTATCCGATTTGGGTTCAAGTTTGGTACCATCCAAACGTTTAACGTATGCCCAACAACCCAAAATCTGCAGGAATGAGAAACCCGATTTCTTTCCTGTCCATATCTCATACGCAGTCTGTTGAACAGACTTTGACG
>SKCR01045916.1:0-46617 GCA_019454045.1 Zanthoxylum bungeanum
TAAGCTTAAAAATCAATTTCTCAAATTAATAAATTCAACAATTAATTCCCAATGCAAAGTTTAAAACAATATACATAAATAAAATAAAACTGGCAATAATTAAAATGAGTAAGGGTTTGAGAAATTGACACCGTAGTTTATAGTGGTTCGGCCAACTCTCTACCTACGTCCACCCCAAAGTCACGTTTGAAACTTTCCACTATATAAATGTGATCGCACACATTACACTAAGAGTTTTCCATGTCTCACACAGAAATCAAGAGTTTTTCGTGATTCACTACAAACAAGAGTTTTCCTAGGTTCACCACAAACCTTTATAAAGAATTTTATCACCTAAATTCACTCTTTAACCTTTTACAACTAATTTACTCTTTCGAGTATACCCACTCAATAAAGGATTTCACAATACAAGAGTTTGATAAAGAAAGTTTACAACTCAATTGGATACACACACAAAAAATTGAAGATTTGGTGTGGTGTATATCCAAATATTTCCTAGCCCACTAAATGATATGAAGGTGTAGTGTGTGAGCTTTTGGTATGAAGAAAGTGTATGAATAAGAAGATTTAATTCTATCTTTGTTTTTGCCTTGAAAAAAATGTTAGAATGTGTAAAAAACTCAGCAACAATGAAATTGAGGCTCAATATATAGTGAAAGAGGAAAACTACCCCAGCTTTCTATCCTGAGATCGGTATGTCGGTTTACAGTGGTTGATATGTCAGTTTCGTAATTCAAATGGCTATAAAAAGTAACCGTTGAGACCGATATGGAGCCTTGTGGGGCCTAGGCATGGCAACCGGACTCGGAGGACCCGAGTCCGGATCCGTATAAAAAAAATTGCGGATCCGGTTATGAATTTCGCAGACCCGCACTGTTCCGAGTCGGATGCGGGTCTGGAAATTTCGGGACCCGGGTACTCGGGACCCGGTATTTAAATAAAAAACGAAACGTAAAACATAACCCTAAATTAGGGTCCCTATCCCTAATTCCTAAACCTCACGTAGCCACCCCCACCTGCCAGTGCCACCAACCAGGCAACCACCATCTTCAAGCTCACTCTTCCTAAACTAAATCACGATTCACGTAGCCAGCCAGCCACCATCTTTAGTCTTCACTTTTCACGCATGAGTCACGACGGCAGTGTTGGTTTTAATCTAGGTCCCAAGATCATACAAACAATGAAAACAATGCGTGAATACATCAACAGAGGTAGCGGAATACTCACATCGATCGGTTGAGTCGATTTGAAGGCGAATCAAGGCCAAAAAACCCACTGTTATTCACGCCCAAACTGCAGCAGTCCACTGCCTTCAAAAACAGAAATTTGAGATGACAAACGGAGCTCCAAGCCTCGTCCGATGGATCCCGGCTCATGGGCGAACCTCCCTACCACCTTCGCAAGACTCGTAGTGTGCTAGCACTTGCGGTTTTCACCATGAAAACCCAACTCTTGGCTTCCCTATTCATGCCATTTCTGGTTCAAAACCAGTGAACTTCTAAGCTTTTGGGCGTGAGAAGAATAGAGCAAAATGAGAGAGAAAGAAATGTGTTAAGTTATTCCAAAAGTTGTAAATCATTTTGTTTATATATTTTCAAAAATATTAAATGATTACCAATTAATTTAACTTTCAAAAAGTCAAAGAAATTGAATGTAATAAGCTTGAGTGTTCCACAACTCAATATCAATGTCCATCAAGTCATATCAAGTCTTTCAAGTTGTCAAGTCATATCACTCAAAGTGACAAGTGATTTGACGCTTGATGCGACTGATTGATTTGACGCTTGATGCGACTTGCGTTGCCGCACTCGAATTCAAAATACGAATGCGCTCGCAATCACACTCGGGCTCGGGTTCGCTAATTCCAAATTAACGATTTTTCCGTCGCGTCGTAATTAGATGATTACGCCTAGCGAATTCACTATTCACGCCGCTAACGAATTAATTCTAAATTAATTCGTTCGCCCGAATTAAAATCTAATTTTAATTCCGCGTCGAAATCTAATTTCGTTTAATATATCGAATATATTAATTTACCGATTAATTCCAAATTAATCATTATCTCTCTCTAGACGATATTTTATCCTAGATAAAATATCTCCGTAATTAATCATAGTAATTTTCTCTCTTCTATATAATCCCAGATTATACAAGAGTGCGAGTGTGCGTCATCGGTGGATTATCGGGAAGCGACCCATGAGATCCCCGGATAAGTTGGCAGTAAATACGGCCGTCGGAGTATCCGAATCACGTACGTACCAAGTACTACGTTTTCCGATTTACGAGACAAAGTCAACTCCTAGCAAAGCACCAAGTCTTCCCAATTCTCCGGACATATCCATTTAAGATATTAAGATCTGTATCAAGCGTAGTATACGATTGTATTGTGCGTATCGGCCCAGTATCGGATAGTCACGTGCTAGGCCTGGGGCTGGATAAGTGTCTGCCCCGTACGAAGCACATGTCGGATGTCTGGTAACTAGTCTCTAAATCGGATATACATGACCTTGTCATAATATCCCGATGGCCACGCAGCACTTAAGAGCACTAATACCGTATCCTGCGTGACATCATCTCCACTATGACTGGAGTGATACTTCCGTCTTGACATCACATCCCATACACTACGATTCTCAATATACCCAGCATTGGCGTACACAGAACCGGTTAGAGTCCTAGACGACCTCAACTAAAGTATATTGATTGTCGTAAGCATTAGCGGTGCAAGTCTCAGGTTAAGACCAAACACACCTACCCTGATGTCGGACTCCCATAGACACATTGTCATAATACCAATGGGATTCTGAGGGGTCTATCCAGAGTGAAGCTGTTTCCCGTACCATCGGTGAAACACAACCTCCTATCGCACTTGCATAAGTATCCAATACTTATATATATGAGAACTATGTCGTTGTGCCCTCACAACGCGCACAAGTGCAATACTAGCCATTCCGCATTATCGATGTCCAGTCTCGATAATACTCCGGCTAGGGATATTTAATGATTAATCCTTCGTGGACTGATACTGTCTCATATCATTCTCAATCCAGGAACTAATCATAGGGACCTCTCTTCATTTATATATCTAAGGTGATCTAATCACAAATGATGAGAGTGCAATTTCCTTGTCACATAGTTAATTTGTACAACAACACTATGATCTGTACAAATAGTGACGCTATGGGTCATATTATCCAACAATCTCCCACTTGGCACATAGCCAGTCACTCGAGTGTCTAACACCCGAACTATGTACGGTTCGCTCAATTGCTGAGGAAAGGTTTTCGTCAGCAGATTTGTATAATTATCGTCTGACGCGATTTATACGATCATCACATCGCCACGATGTATGATCCGAACGAATCAGATGAATATAGAAGTATATATCTGGATCGTCGATGAGACCTTTAATTCCTTAGCCTGTGCTGACGCCTAGCTCAGCTGCTAAAAGAACTATACCTAATCTAATTAGATTTATTTTTGATCCAAATGGCTTCTATTGCTGCCTCAGCTGCAGCAATAATCCGCATTTGTTGTTTATTCGGCAACAGTATCTTGCTCGGAAGATTTCCAGCTCACTGTCCCGTTATTCAAACTTTATAGTACCGCAGTATTTAACTGTTTGGAAACTTGCAGCAGTGATCCCAGTCACTTCAAGTTTCCTTCTCCATAGTTTTAGACAGCATCTTTAGTTCTCTAAGATACTAACAGATGTTCTTTAACTTCAATCCAGTGACTATCACTTGGATTGACCTGATTGTGACTCCATATGCTCGAAGCGTATGAGACACCAATCAAGTACATTTTAAATGTACAATTTCCCAGAGAGTGTTAACAACTCCAAATCTATCCCAGTAGATCTTTATTCCTTGAATAAAGGTTGTTACTCCCCAGAATTCTACGGAGAATTTCTATGAAAGCCAAGCTTTCACCAATTGCTTTATGGGAATTTCATTATCAGTGTTCTCCCACTAACCTCCTTATATACACAAGAATCATTTCGTTTTGAGTCAAATCATAAACCATTATGATTATTTCAAAACGACAGTTCCAAGAACCTTATGCTTGCTTCAATCCAAACATGGATCGAATAACCCGCAAACCTTGTTTGTCGGTTATACAAAATCGTCAGGATGTTGTAAGCATCCTCCAAGAGGTTTCCTTTTCAGGAAAGAGATTTTGATCTACAACTGACACATTTCATAAATGAAATATGCAGTATTAACAAGCATCATCAAAATGGATTTACTATGGCAACAGGATAAAAGGTTGAACCGTTATTAACACAATGTTGATAACGATACCTTTCCGTCACAAGCCTAGCTTTGTACGTTGGTTTGTTGCCATCCATGTATGTCTTCCTTGAAGACGATTACAGTACCAATAGGCATAATGCCTTGCGGTACATCAACTAGTATCCAAACATAGTTGTTATATATGGAATCCATTTCGGACTCATGGCACTTTGCCATAATAGGGAGTCGATACCTTGTATCACTTCCTCGTAAGTAGTCGGTTGGTATACCTCCATAAGATTTACATCTTTAGGGGTTACATCAGAAACCCATACCCCAGGTTGTTTTCTGATTCTCTCCGATCTACGTGGTCCTTGTGTATTTGAAGATTAATGGTTTAGTTTCATCCTTGATGAACTATTTATGTTCCATTACGGACTTCGTGCCTTGAACAGTATTACCCCGATTTTCATCGAGTTTTACTGTCCTCCCACTTACCACTGCATATCGGTGTTCCTCTTAGGAAAACCGCATGGTGAGCAACAATCATATTGTTCTCATGTGAGATTTATAAGTACTATACTTATGGTTTCCTTAGGATAACCTATAATTGGCACTTATCCAATTTGGGTCTTAGTTTGGTATCATCCAAACGTTATGCCTGGCATACCCAAATTATTAGGAATGAGAAACCCTGTTTCTTTCCTGTTCATATCCTATATGATATCTGTCAAACAGATTTATATGGAACCTTATTCTAAATAAGTTTTGCACTGTTAATACATATCCGTTGAAGGAAATGGATAGCTCAGAGCGACTCGTGATAAACCTTATCATGTCCAACAAAATTCGGTTTTTTTTAGTTCGGACACACCGTCAAACTGACGTGTCTCGGGAGGAGTCCTCATCTGAAAGAATACTATACTCTTTCATGTATGTTTGAAACTTACTGCTTAAGTATTTTCCATTACGGTCTTACCGTGACGGCATAATACTATAGTCGATCTGTTAATCTACTTCGTGTCGAAACTCTAATAGTTTCCGATCTGTGTTCTTCAAAAGAAACACATAACCATAACGTGATGCCACATCCGTTAAGGTCACGAAATATTCATGTTCACATCTAGCCTAGCTAGATATGGGCCCACTAACTTCACCATGAATAGGGCTAACAGATCGGTGGCACTTACACTATTACCAAGTAAACAGTGTTTTAGGTACTTTACCTAATAAACTAGATTCGTAGACTTTATTTGAATAGTCAAATCAGTCCTAGTACCCACTCTTCAAAAGTGCGGATATACGATCTTGTTTAATTGTGTCCCAGACAACAATGCCACAAATAAGTCTCTATTGATCAAATCAATTTGAGCTATTTATTTGTCATTTTATATGTTTTGAGATTTTAATTATATTCAAAATATAAATTCTGTTATTCACATCTAATGTGTTTATCTCAGTATCATCTTTATATAATGAAACACTTAGTGTTCTAGAATATAAAGGTTTATCCACAATGGATTAAACACTGATATAGAGATAATGTCTCTAGTCAAACTAGTTACATTATAACAGTTCCTAATTTAAGTACACACCCGAAGGGTAGTTCCTAAACTTAGGTATCTACGGTCGAAACAGCGACTTTCGTCCCGTTTCCGATTCGCAGAGCAATCTCAGCTTGAAGTCAGTATCCTGCTCAAAGCAGATTCTGAACATCAATACATATATTTTATGTACCACACTAAGTATTTAAAATCTAATTTCAATACTAGTAGTGAACATAACTTTGACAAACATTTTTAAAGTCAGAGCCTTGCCCTTTCTTTAATTCCTTCGTGTCTGCCATATCCAAATGGTAGTCACTTTGGGATATGTCAATTATCCTTTTCAATATTTCACAAACTTTTGGCCAAGCCTTGGTTTTAGAATATTGAAACGATGTGCACCTCGTGCTACATGCCCAATTGCAAACTTTGACTTTATCTCCTCTAGAATAGTCAATTAATTCTCCAAGAATTTTTATTGCAATTTTAATACTTCTTAAATCTAAAATTAGATTTATGACAAGTATATTAAATTAAGCATTAAAGTCATCATCACATAAATCTTCCAAAGATTTTATGCTCTACTTATTTGCTTAATTTTGGGCTTAAGGTATAATAAGTTATTTTATCAAATAAAGTAACCTATTATTTATTCCCAATTTGAAAATTAAATCATTTAAAATATTTTAATCCCAGATTATATTTTAAATATCCAACTTTTCAATTTATCTTGATTACAATAGTCCAACTATTTAATCAACGATTAGTGGTACTATATATATTATAATGATTATAATAGTCCAACTATATAATCAAATATAATCCAAATTAATTAACCTCAATTACATTGATTACTATAATCCAATTATAAAATCAACTGTAAACTGAAATTAATTAATTCAAATATATTGATTAATATAATCCAATTATATATAATCAAGTATAATACAGTCCAACTGTTTATTAAAACAACAATTTAAATATTAGTCCAACTAATACTTTTTAATATATGACGAGTGATATTTGTTTGAGCGCGTATGGCGAGTAATTGAACGAATATTGCAAATTCAATTCTTGCCTCCCACTATTTTTCGTCGAGCCTCTAACCCATCTGTCGAGTACTCGGGAAACCGTGTTTCCTAGTGGGCTAGGATCCCGTTAAATATCACACAATCTTGACTTTGGCCAAGAAATTGTATGATAATTAACTAGGTAGATCTCTAAGATCAATTGGATCTAATCCAATTCCTAGATCCAGTAGGTGGACATCCAAGTCCGAAACATATATCTTATATATGCCTATATATCAAATAAATACCCTAACCTTTTTCCTCTGAATCAACTAGGCCTTGGCTTTGGCACAACAAACCTGATGATCCCAGTCAAGCGCGGACCCATTGACATGGAAGCTTCGTAATCAATGTCAATGGACAAGAAGTGGTCTTGACTTTGGCCAACAAACCACAACTTGGACACGACACTGATATGGAACAAAGCCTCGTGATTAAAACACATCTTCGACGGACAAGGGCTTGACTTTGGCCAACAACCCCTGCCAATCTCGGATCTTGAGTAAGAATCACTCAATGGAAGGAAAATAAACGTTTGATATTTAACGAGGGTTTTTTGCGTGCAAATTGGCTACCAATTTAATTATCTTTGTTAAGGTCTCTCATCATACACCCTTAAACATGCATTCTAAATACATAATAAAGCGAGTATGAAAATAAATAATAATGATATGCGGATGGATACTTTACACATTGATCCTAGATCAAATCTCTCCTTTCTCACTCAAGCTAGCACTTGTATTACTTCTACCCGTTACACTACACTTCTAAAGAAACCTCATTTACATGGAGGGGAATAGGTGAGAAGAGAATACAAAGAGAATGAAGGTGATAAGGCTGGACACGCAGGTCCAATTTAATAAATCGAATTTATTACAACAATTTCTAAAATTGCCCACCCATCTAATATCCATCCGATATACATTATTCATTCAACACAACCACGTATTCACACACATAAGCATGCTATCAATCAATCTAATCAAATTAATTAATCTGATAATTAAGTGATCATCCAATGTTCAAACAACGATTTGATTTTGTTCGAGTCAAACTCGTTTTTGCGAATAAGTACTCAAAGTACGAATTCATGAATTAAATTAAACTACATCATTAAATCTAATTTAACATGTATTTAATACTAATTCACTATTCAATTCCAAATTAAATATTACACTTTTATTTAATAAACCTTTTACGATTTAAATTCCAAATTTAATCGTAACGTGTCTCAAAGAACGATTAACGTCCAACGTCAATTCAATTAAAGTCCAATGGGCTTTTAATTGATTTCTTAAGGCGTGGAATTTTGGTCAACTCGGGTCAAACCGATAACCAAAGTCCAATCTGGGATTTACCCCATAAGCCCATAAATCAATCTTGGCCCATTAGGCCCAATTGAACTTTAAAGGTTCATTAGTCGCATTTGGGCTTTATGGTTAAGGTTTTGGGCCCAATTGGATCCAATCCATTTGGCCTAAACCCAACTTGATAAAATCAAGCCCAATAGGCCCAAATACAACATTAGAAGCCCAAATCCAATTTAAGCCTAAATAATTAAATTTCATGAATCCAATTCCGCAATTTAATTACCTAAAGTGCATTACATGATTAATCAACTAAATCAACATTTCCAAAACATCAAATTAGTCCAATTAATCATACTCAATCATTATATATGTCCAACACATAAATGAAAAATCAAACCCATTACATGCTTCAAAGCTCTCGGCCAAGGAGGGATTTTGTGTCCGATTTGGTTTCAATCCAATCGAACCCACAATCGACATTAAATCAACATCCAATTTGATTTTATACATCCAATGTCACAAAATCAAAATCACCAAGACATTAGGGCATTAAGTCCATTCGGCCAACACAAGATTTTGGGGTTTTTTGTCCAATTCAAAGTACAATCCAATTGACCTCAAATTAACATCAAACATTATTATGATTTCAATTCATCTAATGAATCAAAAAACAAAATTTCCAAGAACCCAAAATCACTATACCATTCGGCCAAGGTCTTCAATTTGGGGAAAATAATTCCAAATCAATTTTCAACAAATTGGTCCAACCAAAATGCAATTACATCATTTAAACATGCTCAATCAAACAATTTAACTAAATCATGCTCAAAATCAATTTACCCAAATTTTAACCCTAAAAGTTTCATGCTTGAACCTAAGGCTCTTGATGCCATTGTTGGTTTTAATCTAGGTCCCAAGATCAAACAAGCAATGAAAACATGCGTGAATACATCAACGGAGGTAGCGGAATACTCACATCGATCGGTTGAGTCGATTTGAAGGCGAATCAAGGCCAAAAACCCACTGTTATTCACGCCCAAACTGCAGCAGTCCACTGCCTTCAAAAACAGAAATTTGAGATGACAAACGGAGCTCCAAGCCTCGTCCGATGGATCCCGGCTCATGGGCGAACCTCCCTACCACCTTCGCAAGACTCGTAAGTGTGCTAGCACTTGCGGTTTTCACCATGAAAACCCAACTCTTGGCTTCCCTATTCACGCCATTTCTGGTTCAAAACCAGTGAACTTTAAGCTTTTGGGCGTGAGAAGAAGAGAGAAAAATGAGAGAGAGAAAGAAATTGTTAAGTTATTCCAAAAGTTGTAAATCATTTTGTTTATATATTTTCCAAAAATATTAAATGATTTACCATTAATTTAACTTTCAAAAGGTCAAAGAAATTGAATGTAATAAGCTTGAGTGTTCCACACTCCCATATCAATGTCCATCAAGTCATATCAAGTCTTTCAAGTTGTCAAGTCATATCACTCAAAGTGACAAGTGATTTGACGCTTGATGCGACTGATTGATTTGACGCTTGATGCGACTTGCGTTGCCGCACTCGAATTCGAAATACGAATGCGCTCGCAATCACACTCGGGCTCGGGTTCGCTAATTCCAAATTAACGATTTTTCCGTCGCGTCGTAATTAGATGATTACGCCTAGCGAATTCACTATTCACGCCGCTAACGAATTAATTCTAAATTAATTCGTTCGCCCGAATTAAAATCTAATTTTAATTCCGCGTCGAAATCTAATTTCGTTTAATATATCGAATATATTAATTTACCGATTAATTCCAAATTAATCATTATCTCTCTCTAGACGATATTTTATCCTAGATAAAATATCTCTGTAATTAATCCTAGATTAATTTTCTCTCTCTTCTATATAATCCCAGATTATACAAGAGTGCGAGTTGTGCGTCATCGGTGGATTATCGGGAAGCGACCCATGAGATCCCCGGATAAGTTGGCAGTAAATACGGCCGTCGGAGTATCCGAATCACGTACGTACCAAGTACTACGTTTTACCGATTTACGAGACAAAGTCGACTCCTAGTAAAGCACCAAGTCTTCCCAATTCTCCGGACATATCCATTTAAGAATATTAAGATCTGTATCAAGCGTAGTATACGATTGTATTGTGCGTATCGGCCCAGTATCGGATAGTCACGTGCTAGGCCTGGGGCTGGATAAGTGTCTGCCCCGTACGAAGCACATGTCGGATGTCTGGTAACTAGTCTCTATAATCGGATATACATGACCTTGTCATAATATCCCGATGGCCCCGCAGCACTTAAGAGCACTAATACCGTATCCTGCGTGACATCATCTCCACTATGACTGGAGTGATACTTCCGTCTTGACATCACATCCAATACACTACGATTCTCAATATACCCAGCATTGGCGTACACAGAACCGGTTAGAGTCCTAGACGACCTCAACTAAAGTATATTGATTGTCGTAAGCATTAGCGGTGCAAGTCTCAGGTTAAGACCAACACACCTACTCTGATGTCGGACTCCCATAGACACATAGTCATAATACCAATGGGATTCCGAGGGGTCTATCCAGAGCGAAGCTGTTTCCCGTACCATCGGTGAAACACAACCTCCTATCGCACTTGCATAAGTATCCAATACTTATATATATGAGAACTATGCCGTTGTGCCCTCACAACGCGCACAAGTGCATTACTAGCCTATTCCGCATTATCGATGTCCAGTCTCGATAATACTCCGGCTAGGAATATTTAATGATTAATCCTTCGTGGACTGATACTGTCTCATATCATTCTCAATCCAGGAACTAATCATATGGACCTCTCTTCATTTATATATCTAAGGTGATCTAATCACAAATGATGAGAGTGCAATTTCCTTGTCACATAGTTAATTTGTACAACAACACTATGATCTGTACAAATAGTGACGCTATGGGTCATATTATCCAACAGGCAAAAATCTGGTCTGGCAGTCAGCCACCATCTTCACTCTTCAGTCTTCACTCTTTGAGATATGTTGCTTGCGGCTTGCCTTCTTGAATCCTTTTGGAAACTTAAAAAAAAAAAATTCTTGCTTGCTTTCTGAGTTCTTGTTTACGGCATACAGTACTGGCTGACATCGGAACATTGGATCAATTTTTAAAAATTTTATTTATTTAAAATTAAAAAATAATAAGTCACCATTCCCTGTCTTGTTTGTTCCCTGGATTATTAGGCTGATTCATCATGTATTGTTAAAGTGAAATTGTTGTGCCACGTGGTGGATGAGGTACATATCTTGCATATGTTCGTGTGTGTTTAAGCCTTCTTATTGGGGGATCTGAGTGGCTGTAACTGGCATTTCTTTCTTGTTTTATGGCATACATACTGGAATTACAAATTTGTTAACCTATTGATTTGCATACTGTAATGGGTTCATTCTTTTGTTTGTCAGTGTGTTACTTTGTGCTTGACTGCTTGTGTTAAGTGAGTGTGCCAATATATGTGTGGTGTGCCAAATCGTGTGTTGTGTGATTGACAATATAGCGTGTGTGTTTGTTTGTTTGCGATGAGGATTGCAATATCTTAAAAATTTAATGAGACAAGATGTTGAGGATAATGGTCATGTTTAATTATGCTTGCAGTAGCAGATGGGTGAAGATGAGCAGGGGAGGTCCGGGAGGATATTGGGCAATATATCTGAAAATACTGTTGATGAAATGGAACCAAGTCAACCAACAGAAGATGATGTCAACCAATAGCAGCCTAGTGTTGAAACTTGAAGTTCAAACTTAAATATTTTTATGTGTTTTGTAATTTCCAATTAAAACTTATCAAATTTCTAATATGTATTCAAACTTATTGATTATTGTGATATTGTTAATACATACTACATAGTAATAGTATAGTATTGAATTTGAATAGTGAAGTTAAAAAAAATAGATGTTGCGGATCCCGGGTCCGGACCCAGATACCTTTTTCGTGGTCCACTGCCGGACCCGGGTCCAAAGAAGAAGTTGCGAAACTGGATCCGGAAATTGCCATCCCTAGTGGGGCCGGTATGTCGATCGGCATTTTTCGGTGCGTGCTCCAAAGCGTTCGAATGAAATTTTCCAAAGACTTCGCGTTTGAGTAGCGTTCGAATTTGCGTTCGAATGCAAGTGTTCAGAAACTCTTCGTTTGAGTCACATTCGAACGGTCACCGATATGTCGATATATGATGACTGCTATTCCTATTCCAGAGACCGGTATCACAATCATAGTGTATAAATGCATGTATTGAAGGTTAAAAATATTATGCACATGACCCTCAATGCTCTAGATGAAAATGCATGAGTCCTATGAGCTTATAAATATTTAGATATTAACTCACTTATATTGAGAGCCATAAACTATAAGACTTCACATGATATATTCTTTTGGTACTTGAGTCTTCACATCCAATATGCTTCGATATTTTTTTGTAATACTCACGAATACACATCGAAACCGCTAGCGTTGCATCATCAAAATCTTTCATTAAGTGCTATGACGCTAACAAGTTCTACATAATGTGTTAATTACTTTTGAGTACGAAGAAAATAGATTGATAGATAATGAGAAAAACCCGAAAATCGAATCGAACATATATGTAGATGAGATATATTCCAAATAATTTGTAAAAATCTTTAATCCAACGTATAATTAGAGGGACTAGAATTATTTGTTACCACAAAGTTGGAAAATAAAAATGTGAATAACACATAACATGAACATCATATTTTAATTTCACATTGACTAAAAAAAACACTTAAATTTTGCACGAAAATAAATGGGTTGCCAAATCACTGTCATGTAGTAGACTATGATCATTACATATATATAGCTGAAGAATACTCTCTATATCTGAAATTCTGAATCAATGACACTTTCATCATAAAACAGAAATTGACAGTAAAATAAATATATATTATTTGTAAAAAGGACATGTTACTTTCTACATCAGAGTAATGAATAAAAGTCTCAGATATGATGATACATGTCTATTAATTATTGCCATATTCTTATCATTTCAAAATTTTGTCGACAACAACGCTTATTGGTGCAATAAGATTAAGAAAAAAAAAATCAAAACCCATATCATTTTTTGAAATATATATTTTTTCCTCTCATGTTTCAAAGCCATCAAAATCTCCGCGTATTTATTTAAAAAAATAGATATATATGATAAATTTCACCCACTAATTAATAAACACCAAACACTTACGGTGGCTCTATTATTGCTTGAACATGAGTGACCAACGCAACATATATTTACCGTCAGCTAAACTACGCTTGGGATACTCCCCATAATGTAATTAAAAAAACTGTAATTTCAATTTTTTATTTTTTAATCATTTTATCCCTATAAAAAACTTATAAGGGTCAATATATATATATATATATATATATAGAAAGACACGGTTAATGTAGAATTCAGCTGGATTCCATTTCCAAGAACTATCCAAGAGAACTTTTGGTGAAAGATTTGCATGTTGAAATTTGTGGTGCAAGCATCCAAGGGGAAATCTTCTTTATTCAATTATGAAGCAAAACTCCAAGTTTGCTTTAGATGTGTTCATTAGGTGGTTGTAATAGTGTGCTTGAGTTTCACGGTAAATAGAGAGTTCATTTGAGAGCTTATTGCATCCCAATAATTAAATTTCATGTAAAGAAAGCTTAGAGAGTGTAAAGAGAGTGAAATTTTTTTTTAGAGTTTAAACACTTGTAAATTATGTTATTGCAATAATAGAATTCAGTAATGAGATAATTATAACAATTATCCTATATATATATATATATTAACAATATGTGTAAATTGATGAATTTTGAAACAGGCGGACAATAATATATTTTAATAAAATAACAACCTATGGCAGAAAAGTCCGGGCCCGGTCCGGCCCGCCCGGGGTAAAAAAACTCGGGTCGGGCCCTATACTCAAAAGCCTGGCTCGGGCTCGGGCCTGAGCCGGGCTTAGCATTTTTGGCCCGGGCCCGGCCCCTCCCGGGCTTAAACCAAAAAAAAACATATATATATATTAATATGTTTGTAGCATTTTTATTTGTTTGTAGAATTTAAATTGTTAATTTATCGATGAAATTTTTGATTTATTTGTGAATTTTCTTTACATATAGCGTGAATGTATTTTGTTTTTGTATGTTTTTATTTTTTTTATTTGTTTTTTAAAAAAAAAACGGGCCGGATAAAACCCGGACTTTTCCCGGACCCAGGCTTTTATTTTTTTTGCCGGGCTCGGGCCGAACTTATCAAAGCCCGGCCCGGCCCATTACTACCCCTAATAACAGGAGGGTTTTGAACAATTATCCCCTAAGAAGAAAGGTCAAAGTTGTCTTTCGGCAAGCTAGGGTTTCAATAATATTTTACTATTTATGATTGAAAAAGGAAGAGGTGTCTACTTCCAAAATTAGATGGGACGGGAATTGTTCCATTATGTAGTAACGTGGACGTTAAATGGAGGAAGAGGACGAAAAAGGTGATGGTGACATTGGAAGATCCATATGAATTAAAAAGTGAAAGAGTCTACATTACTGTTGATGATTCTGCTTAGTTCGGGTGGCTGTCTTTACATGTTCAGAGGAATCCATGTGACCCTCCCCAAACAGCCACACATCTATATATTCGTTCCAAACAGATCTTTCTCTTGAATTAATCATCTACGATGATGACTTTGCTCTACTTCCCCACATAATGTACTGTTACATTTTTTTTAAGTAATAAAATTTTGTGACTGTTAATACAACACAATACTGCAATAGAATAAAATAGAAAATCAAATACAAGATCTCTGATAACATTATAAAAATAAAAGACCAAATAATAAAGAATAAAATAAACCAAAAAAAAAAAAAACCACAAACCAACAAAAAAAAAAAAAAATCCATGCAAAGCGATTCACTAGATAGGCTTTCAATGAACACCAAACTCAGGACATCAAAATCTCGACGCACCAACCATTAGAACCCCACACGATTCTAACACATACACATGCATACCCTTTCGATCCGAACACAAACAAAACCATCTATAGCCAATTGTATAACCTCTAATAGGAGCAAAAACAACCAATATTATTGACGGCTAATTTTCGTTCCAAGGGTAATTCGGGAAAATCACTCCTCGAGCAATCCTCCCTCAACTGTGAATTTATTTGGTTTGGATACCAAAGGCAAACTTAGCAAAAGATGAAAAACACACAGACAAGACAATGAGTTTAACGTGGTTCGGCGGAATGGATCCAACCTACGTCCACGGGCATAGGGAAAAAAAGTTTTTATTACGTGGTCAGGTAAGAGTGAGCTTGTCCCTCAACTGTGAATTTGTTTGGTTTGGGGACCAAAGACAAACTTAGCAAAAGATGGAAAACACACAGACATGACAGAGGGTTTAACGTGGTTTGACGGAATGGATCCAATCTACGTCCACGTGCACAAGGGAAAAGAAAGCTTTTATTACGTGGTCAGGTAATGACCGACCTGCCTATCTCTCAAGCTCGGCTGACCGACCTCTTACAAGCTAACTCTTACACTTAAACTTTTTCCTCTCTATTACAAGTGAAAAATGAAATAGAATTAGCCAACTCTTTACAATGAATTCTGAATCCCTTTATATATTAGGGCAAATTCTACTATTACTCCAATCTCATGACGTCAGCCACGTGAATCTACCATTAACACGATGGCTCTCTTCCTCAACTGCTCTGTCGAAAATAGCTCTGCCACCTGACATCTCTTTAAACCAAGCTATTATACCCTCTGCTACACGTTACCTCCCAAAGCCAGCCTGTAAATCAACTCTTATGTGATAGTGTGTGCTAGAATATAATCTGGTGACCTGCTCTTGTCACGTTAGAACTCTTTGGAAGGTGCAAGTTCCCAGGTAGGGCCTACTTCATTTTGACTTGATCACACCACTAACACCCCGACCCGACCAACTGGGTCGGGCAACTGAAACAACTGTCGGCCTGCCCTGCTGTGTTACCAGGTCGGGTCGTCTCTGAGGCCTCCACTCCGCGTTGCTTTTTTGAATATCTTTCCAACTCGGGTCATGACCTTCTCTAGGTAACACCTCGGGTCTGATATTAAGTAAAATCCATTGCTGACCTCCACGCTGGGCCAGATGCCTCTGCCTCATTTGTCTGGGCCCCCCGAATCAGGGTAGTGGATATCCCATATATACCCTTGTTGGACAGTTATGACCCATAGCGTCACTATTTGTACAGATCATGGTGTTGTTGTACAAATTAACTATGTGACAAGGAGATTGCGCTCTTATCATTTTTGATTAGATCACCTAGATGTATAAATGATAGGAGGTCCCTATGATCAGTTCCTGGATTGAGATGAAATGTGACAATATCAGTCCTCGAAGGATTAATCATTAAATATCCCTAGTCGTAGTATTATCGAGACTGGACATCGATAATGCGGAATAGACTAGTATTGTACTTGTGCGCGTTGTGGGAGCACAATGACATAGTTCTCATATATTTAAGTATTGGATACTTATGCAAGTGCGATAGGAGGTTGTGTTTACCGATGGTGCGGAAACAGCTTCGCTCTGGATAGACCCCTCGGAATTCCATTGGTAGTAAGACTATGTGTCTATGGAAGTCAGATATCAGGGTAGGTGTATTTGGTCTTAACCTGAGACTTGCATCGCTAATACTTGCGATAATCAATATGCTTTGGTTTTGGTCGTCCAGGGCTTTAACCGATTCTGTGTACGCCTCTACTGGGTATATCAAGATTCGTAGTGTATTGGGTGTGATGTCAAGACGAAAGTATCACTCCAGTCATAGTGGAGATGATGTCACGTAGGATACGGTACTAGTGCTATTAAGTACTGCAGTCATCGGGATATTATGACTAGGTCATGTATGTCCGATTATAGAGACTAGTTACCAGACATCCGACATGTGCTTCGTACGGGGCAGACACATTCCAGCCCCAGGCCTAGAACGTGACAATCCGATACTGGATCGCAATACGCAATACTACGTATACTACGCCTAACATAGATTATATATTCCAGTAAGAATATTTCTGGAGAATTGGGTAGGCACGGTGCTTTGCTAGAAGCCAACCATGTCTTGTAAATCGGTAAGCACGTGGTACGAGGTACGCACGTATTCGGATAATCCGATGACCGTATTTACTGCTAACATATCCAGGGATCTCTTGGGTCGCTTCCCAAAGATTCACCGATGACAGTTGATTTAAATTAGAATTAATCTGGGATTAATTAAGAGAGAGAATTAATCTGGGATTAATTTAGAGAAAGAAAATTAATCTGGGATTAATTGAGGTATTATTTAATCTTGGATTAAATGTATTCGGAAGAGAGAGAACGCGATTAATTTGGAATTAATCGGTAAAATAAATTTAATGGTTAAATTTGATTTTTCTATTTAATTTATTCATATGGGCTAAAATTAATATATTGGATATATTAATATGAATTGGATTTCGTTACGAAATTAAAGTCGGACTTTAATACGAACGAACGAATTAATTTAGAATTAATTCGTAAACGACGTTCATAATATATTTGCGAGGCATCGTTATTTAATTAAATTAGATTTAATTATTTAGTGACGAAAGTTCGTTTAATCGGATTAAACGGAACCGAGCCGCGGCAAATGTTCGTAGAGACATTTTGAGTTTTGAATTCAAAATGGTGGGGCCCACTTCATACATGTCACACATGTGAAGTGGTGGTTGGAAAATGGTTGGCATTTATGCCAAAACCACTTACTTTCCAACCACTTGGTTTAGGTGAAACCAAATTACCCCAACTACATGGTTTTGGGTAAAAGGGTAAAACCCTTTAACAAAACCAAAAAGCCTTCTCTCTCTCTTCACACTTTTGACACACTTGTAACACATTTTGGAAAATGAAAACCCTAGAGAACCTCTCAATGGGCGTGAACCTCTACTCTCCCTCTCTTTGATTTTGTTGCAAAATCAACAAAGCTAGCACTTGGAGAAATCAACTAAGGTGATAGGGAAACTACTTCAAGAGTTGGAATCATCACTTAAAGCTTGGATCTTGGAGATCTCTTCTCAAAATTTTAAAGCTCAAATCCGTTCATTGTAAGTATATTCCGCAACTTATTTTGAATTTATGAACACTTTTTCTTGCTTATTAGATCCTTGGCATGTTCTAGGAACACTAACAATGGTATCAGAGTCAATTTTAAGCATGAAAATTTTAGGGTTTATGAGACTAAAATTTGGGGCTTTTATGTTTTGAGCATGATTTCTTCAAATTGATGATTTGAGCATGCTTAGATTATGTTAACTTAGAGTTGTGCATGATTAGATTTGAGAAAAATTGATTGGATCAAATTTTTTATAATTCCTTAGTGTGGCCGAAACCTACTGCAGTGAACTGGGCATTTTTTTGATTTTTGTAACATAAAATGATGTGTTTAAATGCATGTTTAAATGTTGATTGTTGGTTTGATTAGATTAGAATCAAAGTCAATAATGTTTATGTTAAATCAAAGAGCATGTTGAGCATGAGATGATGAATTTAGGATTCAATTTGTGTTGAGCATGAAATGATGTGTTTTGGCTTCAATTTGTGTTAAGCATGAATTGATGGATTAAGCATGATTAATTAAGTTAATTGGTATTTTGGAAATATTGAGTTTAATTAATTAATCATGGCTAATACACTTTAATTAAAATAATTGTGATATTTAGAATATTATAATTATGTTAATAAGCCTTTAATTAAGAATTGGGCTAAAAGTGTGTATTTGGGCTTAATGGGCTTCGTTTGACCAAGTTTGGTTTTGGACTTTTGGATTGGATTCAATTGGGCCCAAAACCAATTCCATAAAGTCCAAATACATCACTTGGCCCTTTAAAGAATTTAATTGGGCCTAATGGGCCTAAATTAATTTGTAGGCAATAGGGTGATTCCTATTGGGACTTGACATTTTGGGTTTGACCTATTATGGCCAAAGCCCATGCCTTAACAATTAATTAAAAGCCCATTGGACCTTAATTAAAATGACATTGGATGTTATTGGGCATTTGAGACCCATTAAGATTGGATTTGGAATCCAAGTCTTTAAGGCAAATAAATAAGTGTAAATATTTAATTTGAAATTAAATTGGAATTAGTATTGAATACAAATAAATTGGATTTAAAGTTGTAGTTCAATATAATTCAAGAATACTTACTTTGAGTATTTATTCTTAAACGAGTTTGACTCGCGCAAATCAAATCGTTGTTTGAACATTGGATGATCATTAATTCAAAGATCAAATAATTGGATTAGATTGATTGAGTAACATGATTTGTATGAATACATGAATGTGTTGTATGAATAATGTATATCGGATGGATATTAGAAGGGCGAGGGCAATTTTGGAAATTGTAATAATTTAGAATTTATTTAAATTGGACCTGCGTGTCCAGCCTTTTATCTCATTTCTCATGTATTTCTCTTCTCACCAATTCCCCTCAATGTAAATGAGGTTTCTTTATTGTATTTTTGTAATGGGTAGAATTAGAATAGTTCTAGCCGGGAGAGAGGAAATGGAATGATTTGTTCTAGGAATAATTTATGACATATCCATCCGCATATCATTATTAATTTATTTATCGCGCCTTATTATGCTTTTAGAATGCATGCTTAAGGGTGTATGATGAGACCTAATCAAAGATAATAAATTGGTTGCCAATTTACACGCGAAAAACCCTCTAAACATATTAAGCGTTTTTCCTTCCGTTGAGTGATTCTTACTCAAGATCCAAAGTTGGCATTGGTTTGTTGGCCAAAGTTAAGACCTTTGTCAATTGCGGATGTGTTTGAATCATGAGAGTTTTGTTCCATATCGGTGTCTTGTCCAAGTCGTGATTTGTTGGCCAAAGTCAAGATCACTTCTTGTCCATCGACATTGATTACGAAGCTTTCCATGTCAATGGGTTCCGCTTAACTGGGATCATTAAGTTTGTTGTGCCAAAGCCAAGGCTTGGTTGATTCAGAGGAAAAAGGTTAGGTAATATATTTGATATATTGGCATATATAAGATATATGTTTCAGACTTGGATGTCCACCTACTGGATCTAGGAATTGGATGAGATCCAATTGATCTTAGAGATCTACCTAGTTAAGTATCATACAATTTGTTGGCCAAAGTCAAGATTGTGTGTTATTTAACGGGATCCTAGCCCACTAGGAAACTAGGTTTCCCGAGTACTCCACAGAGGGTTAGAGGCTCGCCGAAAAATAGTGGGAGGCAAGAATTAAATTTGCAATATTCGTTTAGATACTTGCCATTTGCGCTCAATCAAATATCATTCGTCAAATAAATTAAATGTTAGTTGGACTAATATTTAATAGTTGTTTTAATTTAACAGTTATACTGTATTCAAAGTACTTCATTTATAGTTGATTATATAATTGGATTATAGTAATCAATATACATTTGAATTTTACCCTTCAATTATAGTTGATTATATAATTGGATTATAGTAATCAATATATTTGGATTTTACCAATCATTTATAATGATTATATAATTGGATTATAGTAATCAATATATATTTGATTTTAACCAATAAAATTGTAATAAGTTATATAGTTAGACTATAGTAATCATTACATTAGATTGTACCTGAAATCGTTGATTAAATAGTTGGACTACTAGAATCAAGATTAAATTGAAAGATTAGTGTTTAAAACATTATCCTAGGGAAAACGTGTTTAGACGACTTTAATTTTCAAATTGGGAATAAATTTCAAGATAGTCCTGAAACTAAGAAGTTACTTTATTTGATAAAATAACATCTTAGGCCTAAGCCCGGAGTTAAACAAATAGTAGAGCATGATCTTTAGAAGATTCATGTGATGATAACTTTAATGTTTAATCCATTATGCTTGCCATAAAGACTCCTTAATTTCCTAATCAGAACTAAGGATTAGATCCTTAAAATATGATGAAGAAATTGAAGGATCTTCATAGATCTATTCTTAGATCTTAGAAGTATTAAATTGCAATTAATAACTCTTGGAGAGTTAATGGCCATTCTCAAGGCGAAAAAGCCAAAGTTTGCAATAAGGCAAGTAGCGCAAGGCACATCTTACTTCAATATTCTAGAAGGCCAAGGCTTGGCCAAAGACTTCTGGAATGTGAAAAAGGGCAAAGGTAAAATCATTATAATCTTCTAGGAAGATAAAGGACATATCCCAAGATGTCTGCCTAAATTGTGGCAAACGGGTCATTGAAGCATGACTTCCGTATGGACAAAGCAGACATGATGAATTGAAGACGAGCAAGGCTCTGACTTCAAGTATGTTTGTCATAAATATGTTCACTACTAGTATTAAAATTTGATTTTAAATACTTAGTGTGATACATAAATATGCATTGATGTGCAGAATCTGCTGTGAGCAGGATACTGACTTCAGTTGAGATTAATCTGTGAATCAGAAACGGGACGACAGTCGCTGTTTCAACCGCAGATACCTAAGTTTAGGAACTACCCTTTGGGTGTGTACTTAAATTAGGAAACTGTTATAATGTAACTAGTTTGACTAGAAACATTATCTCTATATCGAGTATAACTCGTTGCGAGTATACCTTTATATTCTAGAACACTAAAGTGTTTTATTTTATAAAGATGATATTGAGATAACACATTAGATGTGAATAACAGTATTTATATTTTGAATATAAATAAATCTCAAAAATATAATATGACGAACAAATAACTCAAACTGATTTGATCAGATAAGACTTATTTGTGGCAGTGTTGTCTGGGACACATTAAACAAGACTCGTATATCCACACTTTTGAAGAGTGGATACTAGGACAGATTTGATTTCATTCAAATGATGTCTACGAATCTAGTTCATTAGGTAAAATACCTAAAATACCTTTTACTTGGTAAAAGTGTAAGTGCCACCGATCTATTAGCCCTTGTTCATAGTGACGTAAGTGGGCCCATGTCTAGCTAGGCTAGAGGTGGATATGAATTTTCATGACCTTTACGGATGTGGCATCGCGTTATGGTTGTGTTTCTTTTGAAGAGCACAAATCGGAAACTTTTGGAGTTTCGACACGAAATAGACGAACAGATCGGATAAAGTATTAAAACATCACGGTTTGACCATGATGAAATACTTAAGCAATAAGTTTCTCAAATACTTGAAAGAGTATAGTATTCTTTCAATAAGGACTCCTCCCGGAACACGTCAATTTGACGGTATGTCCGAACGGAGAAACCAAATTTTGTTGGACATAATAAGGTTAATCATGAGTCGCTCTGAGCTACCATTTTCCTTCAAAGGATAAGCATTTGACAACGCAATACTTATTTTGAATAAGGTTCCATGAAAATCTGTTTGACAAATTTCATATTAGATATGAACATGAAAGAAACTAGGTTTTCTCACTCTTGAAGATTTGGGATGCTGGGCATATGTTTGAATGATACCAAACTATAACCCAAATTGGATAAGTGCCAATTGTAGGTTAGCCTAAGGAAACCAAAGTATATTACTTATACAACTCACTTGAGAACAATGTAATATTGCTCACCATGCGGTTTTCCTAAGAGGAATACCGATATGCAGTGGTAAGTGGGAGGATAGTAAAACTCGATGAAAAATCAGAGTTATACTGTTCAAGGCACCAAGTCCTTAATAGAACACAAACAGTTCATCAAGGATGAAACTGTACCAGTAATCTTCGAATACACAAGAACCGCGTAAGTCGGAGAGAGTCAGAAAACAACCTGAGTATGGGTTTCTGATCTCACCTCATAAAAATGTCAATCTTGTTGGGGAATACGAACTGACTACGTATGAGGAAGTGATACAATGTATCAACTCCCTATCATGGCAAAGTGCCATGAGTCCGAAATGGATTCCATGTATATCAACTATATTTGGACACTAGTTGTTGTACCGCAAGTCATTGTGCCTATTGGTACTATATAAGTCTCCAAGGAAGACATACATGGATGGCAGCATACCAACGTACTGAGCTAGGCTTGTAGCGGAAAGGTATCGTTATCAACATTGTGTTGATTACAACGAAATCTTTTACATGTTGCCACGTTAAATCCATTTGGATAATGCTTGCTGATGCTGCATGTTTCATTTATGAAATATGGCAGCTGAACCGAAAAACGCTTTCCTGAAAAGGAAACCTTTTGGAGGATGTTTACAACATCCTGGCGGTTTTGTCGTACCAAAACTAGCAAACAAGGTTTGCAGGTTATTCGATCCATAGAGGGATTAAAGTAAGCATTACGTTCTTGGAACTAACGTTTTGATGTAATCATAATGGTGTATGACTTAATTCAAAACGAAATGATTCTTGTGTATATAAGGAGGTTAGTGGGAGCGCACTGACAATGATGTCCTAATTAATGATGATATGTCATTTCTTGGAAATGATATTCCCATATTACGATCAGTGAAAGTTTGGCTTTCATTAAAATTCTCCGTAGAATTCTTGGGAGTAACAACATTTATTATAGGAATAAAGATCTACTTAGTTAGATCTAGAGGTTATTGACACTCTGCGAGAACTCGTACATTGAAAAATGTACGCAACCTGGTGTCTCATATGTTTTGAGCATATGGATTCACAAACAGGTCAATCCAAGTGATAGTCACTGGATTGATATTAAGAACATCCGTTAGTATCTTAGAGAACTAAGGATGATGTCTTAAACTATGGAGAATGAGAACTTGAAGTGACTGGGATCACAACGGCAAGTTTCCTAATCGATAAAAATGACTTTAAGTCACTAAACGATACTATACAGTTTGAATAATGGTACAGTGTTGTTACCAAATAAACAACAAATGCGGGTTATTGCTGCTGCTGAGGCAGCAATAGAAGCCATTTGGGTCGATGATAAATCTAATTAGATTAGATATAGTTCTGTTAGCAGCTGAGCTAGGCGTCAGCACAAGCTAAAGAATTAATGGACTCATCAACGATCCAGATATATACTTCGACTATTCATCTGATTCGTTCAGATCATACATCCTGGCAATGTGATGATCAAATAAATTGCATCAGACGATAATCATACAAATCCGCTGAAGAAAGCCTTTCCTCAGCAGTTTGAGCGAACCGTACATAGTTCGGGTGTAAGACACTCGAATGATTGGTTATAGGCCAAGTTGGAAATTGTTGGACAGTTATGACCCATAGCGTCACTATTTGTACAGATCATGGTGTTGTTGTACAAATTAACTATGTGACAAGGAGATTACGCTCTTATCATTTGTGATTAGATCACCTAGATGTATAAATGATAGGAGGTTCCTATGATTAGTTCCTGGATTGAGATGATATGAGACAGTATCAGTCCTCGAAGGATTAATCATTAAATATCCATAGTCGTAGTATTATCGAGACTGGACATCGATAATGCGGAATAGACTAATATTGCACTTGTGCGCGTTGTGGGAGCACAACGACATAGTTCTCATATATCTAAGTATTGGATACTTATGCAAGTGCGATAGGAGGTTGTGTTTACCAATGGTGCGGAAAGAGCTTCGCTCTGGATAGACCCCTCGGAATTCCATTGGTAGTATGACTATGTGTCTATGGAAGTCCGATATCAGGGTAGGTGTATTTGGTCTTAACCTGAGACTTGCATCGCTAATACTTGTGACTATCAATATGCTTTGGTTTTGGTCGACCAGGGCTTTAACCGGTTCTGTGTACGCCTCTGCTGGGTATATCGAGAATCTTAGTGTATTGGGTGTAATGTCAAGACGGAAGTATCACTCTAGTCATAGTGGAGATGATGTCACGTAGGATACGGTACTAGTGCTATTAAGTACTGCAATCATCGGGATATTATGACTAGGTCATGTATGTCCGATTATAGAGACTAGTTACCAGACATCCGACATGTGCTTCGTACGGGGCAGACACATTCCAGCCCCAGGCCTAGCACGTGACAATCCGATACTGGATTGCAATACGCAATACTACGTATACTACGCCTGACATAGATTATATATTCCAGTAAGAATATTTCTGGAGAATTGGGTAGGCACGGTGCTTTGCTAGAAGCCAACCATGTCTTGTAATCGGTAAGCATGTGGTACGAGGTACGCACGTATTCGGATAATCCGATGACCGTATTTACTGCCAACATATCCAGGGATCTCTTGGGTCGCTTCCCAAAAATTCACCGATGACAGTTGATTTAAATTAGAATTAATCTGGGATTAATTAAGAAAAAAATTAATCTGGGATTAATTGAGGTATTATTTAATCTGGGATTAAATGTGTTCGGAAGAGAGAGAACGCGATTAATTAGGAATTAATCGGTAAAATAAATTTAATGGTTAAATTTGATTTTTCTATTTAATTTATTCATATGGGCTAAAATTAATATATTGGATATATTAATATGAATTGGATTTCGTTACGAAATTAAAGTCGGACTTTAATACGAACGAACGAATTAATTTAGAATTAATTCGTAAACGACGTTCGTAATATATTTTCGAGGCATTGTTATTTAATTAAATTAGATTTAATTATTTAGCGACGAAAGTTCATTTAATCGGATTAAACGGAATCGAGCCGCGGTAAATGTTCGTAGAGACATTATGAGTTTTGAATTCAAAATGGTGGGGCCCACTTCACACATGTCACACATGTGAAGTGGTGGTTGGAAAGTGGTTGGCATTTATGCCAAAACCACTTACTTTCCAACCACTTGGTTTAGGTGAAACCAAATTACCCCAACTACATGGTTTTGGGTAAAAGGGTAAAACCCTTTAACAAAACCAAAAAGCCTTCTCTCTCTCTTCACACTTTTGACACACTTGTAACACATTTTGGAAAATGAAAACCCTAGAGAACCTCTCAATGGGCGTGAACCTCTACTCTCCCTCTCTTTGATTTTGTTGCAAAATCAACAAAGCTAGCACTTGGAGAAATCAACTAAGGTGATAGGGAAACTACTTCAAGAGTTGGAATCATCACTTAAAGCTTGGATCTTGGAGATCTCTTCTCAAAATTTTAAAGCTCAAATCCGTTCATTGTAAGTATATTCCGCAACTTATTTTGAATTTATGAACATTTTTTCTTGCTTATTAGATCTTTGGCATGTTCTAGGAACACTAACACCCTTACTCTAGATTTTGACTTCTTGGGGGATAAAAACCACCATCAATATATGTCTCATAGTTCTCGATATCAACGAGTAAGTGAGTTGGTGTCGGGAACTATAAAAAGATGGTGGTGTATGACGCCGTAGACTGATCTGGCGTCCTCATGCTGAAATTTTAACGGAAACCCCATACCGCTCCAACTTATCACAGGTATCACAATTGCAAGCCTCAGTGCTTTCTGTGAATGAAACCATATCAGGTCTATAGCCTTGATCTAGCATTTATGCTTCCGATCCATAACTTGGTCATCTCTCTCACTATGCCTTCTCTGACCGAAAAATGTTGACTCGGACCTGATCGGTCAATCATTTTGGCTTTGCTTGAAGAAGCTTATCTTATGCCTCCTCGGGTAGATGCACGCTCTCGTCATGCTACTAACTCAGAAGGAAATGATATGTAGAATCCTGCAAAGCAGAACAAAACCACAAGGGAACAATCACCTCATCGGGCTATTATTAGAAAAATAAGGCCTCGGGAGAGAAACTCCGACCCTGAGCAATCACAGGTCACTTGGCAGTAAGGGAATAAACCCTCCTTGCGATAATACACAGTAATAGGACCTCAGAGAGATGAAACCCAGACCTGAACCGATGTAATAACTTGGACACAAGGGAATGTTCCCTCATTGTGCCAACAAACATGGTGAGGCCTCGATGGGACGTAGCCCGACCCTGATCCAATAATAAATCCTTGGCCACAATGGAATTTTCCCTCATTGTGCCATTAAAAAGGCCTCGGCGGAACGAATGTAGCCCCGAGCCAATAACTTAAAGCGGCCTCGGTGGAACAAATGCAGCCCCGAGTCAACGATTTAAAGTGGCCTCAGCGGAACGAATGCAGCCCCGAGCCAAAAATTTAAAGTGGCCTCGGCGGAACGAATACAGCCCCGAGCCAATGATTTAAAGGGGCCTCGATGGAACGAATGCAGCCCCGAGCCAAAAACTTAAAGTGGCCTCGGCGGAACGAATGCAGCCTTGAGTCAACGATTTAAGGTGGCCTCAGCGGAACGAATGCAGCCCCGAGCCAAAAATTTAAAGTGGTCTCAATGGAACGAATGCAGCCTCGCGCCAATGATTTAAAGGGGCCTCGGCGGAACGAATACAGCCCCGAGCCAACGATTTAAAGTGGCATCGGTGAAACGAATGTAGCCCCAAGCCAACGATTTAAAGTGGCCACGGCGGAACGAATGCAGCCCCGATCCAACGATTTAAAGTGGTCTCGGCGAAACGAATGCAGCCCCGAGCCAAAAATTTAAAGGGGCCTCGGTGGAACGAATGCAGCCTTTGGCCAGAAACTTAAAGTGGCATGGGTGGAACGAATACAGCGCCGAGCCAACGATTTAAAGCGGCATCGGCGGAACAAATGTATTATCGAGCCAAAAATTTAAAGTGGCCTCGACGGAACGAATGCAGCCCCGATCCAATCACACTTCTACGACCTCGGCTGTACTAAAGCAGACCCGAGCCAACAAACTGAAAGTGCCATCGGTGGAACGAATACAGCCCCGAACCATGTTAAGTGAAAATGGTATTGACGGAACAAATGCAGCCTTGAGCCAGTAAACTTAAAGTGGTCTGTGCGGAACGAATGCAGCCCCAAACTATTAAACACACATAATAAACAAGCATGTATAAACAACTTTTTTATGAGAAAGGAAGAGTTTTACTCATATTCTTGGGATCTATTGCCCATCTTACAACTCTTTGTGGGTCATTTTATGAGAGGCTTTATTGAAAATATTCCTTTAGCACCTCATCATTCCAAGTATCCGATCTAACGGCATTCGCTATCAGCGCTGGTCGGCCTTCGTAGCTGCTTGGTCTATGTACTCATTCAGATAAGCGTTTTTTACCAAATTTTCCACCTGCTCCCACAGGTCTCTATATCCGTTTGTGGCATGTCCCTTTATATTATGGTGCAAACAATAAGTGATAAATGTGAATTATACACACTTATTCATGCATCATCAACTTATTATTTTGTTATATTCCATGTAATTTAATGTACTTTGGAGTTGTTTGGTGTTTTATTGATAGAGAGCATTAAGAGCATATATTTTGGACAATTATATGGGTTTTGAGAGCCTATGGATGCGACAGAAGCACACGAGAAAAGCATAGAAGAGCTGAATATAGTCATCCTGAAACTAAGGGTGGCGCCGCGGCGGGTGTTTGATAAGTGTGAATTATACACACTTATGCATGCATCATCAGCTTATTATTTTGTTAGATTCCATGTAATTTGGAGTTGTTTGGTGTTTTATTGATATGGAGCATTAAGAGCATGGATTTTGGACAATTACACTGGTTTTGAAAGCATATGGATGCGACGGAAGCACGCGAGAAAAGCAGAGAAGAGATGTAAATAGTCATCCTGAAACTAAGGGTGGCGCCGCGGCGCCAATAAGCCATGTGGTTTTCCTTCTCAATCTGGAACCTCCTCAAGTCGGGCTCAGTCAATAAACTTTTACCCTGGATCTCCCGAATTATCTGGACCAAAGATCTGTTCAGGGGGTGTACACTATCCCTCCGGCAACATGGTTAACCTGGGCAAGCGGCCTCTTGTTTTGAACTTGATTATTCTGAGGCATCGGCCTGAGCTCTTTTAGCCTCGGGATTGGTCTCCCCACATCTCTGCCTAAATCCCGCTGACTATCTTACCTGAGTACTTTGGTCCCCTGGGTGCCCCTTCATCGGGCAATCTTCTACTCTTCCTCCAATAACACAAACTTTCTTACTTGCTCCAAAACCGTGGCATAGTCCAGTATCTCTTGGATCCTCAGGTAGAACCATAATCTCCCGACCCTGAGAGCTCCCTTAAAACTTTCCAAGGCCTCCGGGGACTCGTATACCCCGACCTCCAGTACCGGGCTATGATACATGTCAATAAAGCTTTTGATGGGCTCGTCATCCATCTACTTCATCATCCTTAACGACTCTATCATCTTCCTAGGCACACACGCTATTTTGAAGTGCCGTACAAAGGATTTTCTCAATTGCTTGAAGCTACCGATACTTCTCAGGGTCAAATTCTTAAACCATAAACTGGATGACCCGCCGATGGTTAAAGGAACACCTTGCAGATGGCCTTCCCGGCCATTCCCTGAATCTCCATCAACAAAACAAACTTCTCAATACGAGACTTGGGGTCTGAGCTGCCTTTGTAGACATCCATAGAGGGCATGATGAATCTCCTTGGGAATCCCATCGCCAAAATTTCCTTTGTGAAAGTGGACACGGTCTACATGTCTCAGTCACCCCTTAGTCCATCTTTTATATTTTCCTCCCACTTCCTCATCTCCTTCTGAAACAAACTCATCATCTAGTTCTCGGAGCTGTCATGCTCATGTCCATGGGTTTTCCGGCGCCTTCCACCATGAGTATGATACCTTTCGTAACCGGGAGCTTCATACCCATACATGTTGCTCTTTGCAAAACACGGGCTGTTGCTGGAAGATTTTGGAGTTCGTCTGCCTTCCTCTTCCCATAACTGCCCTGCCGGTATGGCTCCGACGACCCTCTTTCCCCTTGACATCTCTTCTTTTCTTTGGCTAGGACCCACTCCCCCTCTTTCACCAGTTTTCTCTTCTAACTTATCCAACTTCTCCATCACAGCCTTCATGAAGGCTTGGGTTGATTCTCTCTCCTTCTGTGCTTCTTCCTTTTTCCTTATGTATGATTTCTTCCATCTTCTCCATCCATTCCGTTGTCGAAGCCTCTGAAGATCTATGATTCTCATCTCCTGCCATCGTCTCAATGTGTTTGCTGCTTTTAGTACTGTTCCCCACAGACGGCGTCAACTATTGATGGCTGATTTTCGTTCCAGGGGTAATTCGGGAAAATCACTCCTTGAACAATCCTCCCTCAACTGTGAGTTTATTTGGTTTTGGGACCAAATGCAAACTTAGCAAAAGATGGAAAACACACAGACAGGACAGATGGTTTAACGCGATTTGGCAGAATGATCCAACCTACGTCCACGGGCACAAGGGAAAAGAAAGCTTTTATTACGTGGTCGGGTAATGACCGACCTGCCTATCTCTCAAGCTCGACTGACCAACCTCTTACAAGCTCACTCTTACACTTAAACTTTTTCCTCTCTATTACAAGTGAAGAATGAAATAGAATTAATCAACCATTTACAATGAATTCTGAATTCCTTTATATATTAGGGCAAATTCTACTGTTACACCAATCTAATAACGTCAGCCACATAAATCTACCATTAATGCGATGGCTCTCTTCCCCAACAGCTCTGTCGAAAGTAGCTTTGCCACCTGACATCTCTTTAAACTAACCTATTATACTCCCTGCTACACGTTACCTCCCAAAGCCAGCCTGTAAATCAACTCTCATGTGACAGCGTGTGTGGAAAGATAAGTCGGTGACATGTTCTTGTCACGTCAGACCTCTTTGGAAGGTGCAAGTTCCCAGGTAGGGCCTACGTTATCTTGACTTGATCACACCACTAACACCCCAACTCGAAAAATTGGGCCGAGCAACTGAAATAACTGCCAGCCTGCCCTGCTGTGCTACCAGGTCGGGTCGTCTCTGAGGTCTCCACTCCGCTTTTCTCTTCTAAACATCTTTCCAACTCGGGTCATGACATTCTTTAGGTACCACCTCGAGTCGGATATTATGTGTAATCCATTGCTGACCTCCACGCTGGGCCGGATGCCTCTGCCTCATGGGCCTGGGCCCCCGAGTCCGGGAAATGAATATCACCTATATATCCTTACTCGAGATTTTGACTTCCTGGGGATAAAAACCACCAACAACAACCATCAACCATCAACTTCAACAACTAAACACAGTTAACATAGAAACATAAAAAAGAAAATAACTAAAATTTAACATAAAAACATAAAAAAGAAAATAACTAAAATTAAATAAAGACATGAACAATATTAAATTATAAAAATATTAAAAAAAAATCCAAGATCCGATAAGAGGGGAGAAGGTTTTGCCTGCGCATTGCCCGGTGGTGCTGCTGTTGTGGTGGTGCCATGACTAGTGTTGCTGTGGTGCTTCCACTAATTTGTAGCTGAGAAAAGATATGAGATTTGAGTGTAGGGCAAAAGGAGAGTAGATTATTACAGTGTTACCGTTATCAAATTACCCAAAAACAATTTTGTTGTCTGATGTAAATTTATTTGTACTTTTCACTGAATACATGTCAAAATTTTATTTGAATTTTAAAATTATTTTACACCTAAAGAGTAAAATCCAAGAAAAAGGGAGGGGGAGCAGCTCCCTTGTTGAGAATATGGCCAGATGTTAATGATTTGTTGTTCGTAGGGGGAGCTCCCTTCTTCATAATATGGCCAGATGTTAATGATGATTCGACGTGTTGGTGAACCACAACACAAGGCTGATGGGCCAATTCTTAACCTTGATTGATTTTAGCACGACAGTGCAAACTGCCAGGCATCCATGGGGCTCACATCTAACTTTCTGTCAACTTTGAAATTGATTAAACCCTAACACAGTGACTAACGAATAATCATTATTCAATAATTCAATGTTCAACTCTGTATAGAGACACGAAGCATTATTTATTTTGCTCACTAGGGTTCGTGAATTTTGGAGCTTCTAGTTAAATCGACAGCAAGTTTGTCCCCAACTCCAAGTTGATAAGGCCCTTATTGAAGCAACTCGTGGCAAAACGACTAATGGCCTTGTCTGATTATAAATTTTGTGGAGATAAAATATATATAAAATTATCTTATTAATAAAATCAGATTTTTTATTAATTAATATAATATATTTTAATAAATTTTCAGATTAATGGGGGCGATGATCCCTCGCTCTTCTCTTAGTAATTTCCCCACTGCAAATAATTCTGTTTTTTTAATCAATTAATTACTCATTAGTTTTACTTTTATCTTATTTAATCAAAGAATAAGAATGGATTAATTAATGATTAAAAAAATCAGTCGATAAAAACTTTTGAAAAGAAATAAGAGATTTATGATTTAATTCTCGTTTATATGCATGGGTAGAAATAAAATTGCCATTAGACTACAGCTCTAAAAAAATTACAATATTGTCTGATCATGGCTTAAAGAATAATTGTGTTTTTTTATACTGCTTTCAAAGTATTACACATATTCGCTTTCTAGAATTTGAGGAAAAAAAATGATATTTAAGTAATGTTAGTATTTTTCAATGTGAGGGTGTTGGAGGGAAGAAGGAATTTGTTCGGTATTGAGATGAAAGGATTGATAATATTACAATGAAAGATGTGGGTAATGGAGATAAAAGATTTTAGAAGGCAATCAATGTCATAAAATGAATTTAATAATTAATAACTACACCAAATACATAATGAAATCTTAACCTAACAATTTTATTAATATTGTGCAAATATATAGATTATTCAAAGCTAAGGATATATATAAAGAGAGAATAAACTTACGAAGGATCCTGATCATTTTGATATTATTATATATTAGTGTAGGGCCCAGATTTTTTGCATATTGAGCACATCTTTAATTATAATTTCATAGTATAACAAAAATCCTAATACTATTTTAGGTGTTGATATTGTAAATGCCCCAGATCTTATTGGTTGTATAATCTAAATGAGACAATTAATTTACTTACATTTAATATATAACTTTACATTACAAGAAACATCACATTTAGTGACTATTAGATTAGTCACTGAAACTGATACAATTAGTCACACCGACATATTCTACGACTACAATAATTTAGTCAAATATTAGATACAAAATGTCGGTCGTTGAATGATTTTGTGACTAACAGAACATAGTTGCCTAAAGAGTGTTTTAACAACAAAAACTATTGTCACAGAAACCTAATAAATTAGTGAGCATTGATAGTTTAGAATGGTGCAGAATTAGTCATTGAAGGTGCACATTTGTGACTAATTATCTTAGTCACACAATGAATTTTGTGATGACTAAATAATTAGAAAGTGAAGCCACCCAAAATTAGTCACCATTTATTATCTAGAGGATTCTAAAATAGTCACTGAAAGTAGATTTATGTGACCGATTCGATTAGTCGCAATACAATTTATGTAGTGACTAAAGATTATAATCATAATATAATCTATTTCATGACTAAGTAAGATAGTCAATAATTATATTTTGAAGTGACTAATTAATTTAGTCAATGTATATGACATTCAGTAATTGTTGTATTCACACTTCACAAAAATATAACACAATAAAATTATATATCTAAAAAAAATATATCTCTAAGATTTATAATAAGCTAATAAAAGTTAAACATTTCAAAGTAATTACGGTTCACAAATTATAGTAATACGATCATTCAAATAGATTAACTGGGTTACGGCTGCCTAAACAATTAGTTGGTAACTATTCGGGTAGCCCATGAACTGTCCAAGTATTATTGGGGCTGACCTGGGCAACCATGTGTGGTACTGGTTGGTCGGTTCGGTCGTAAACGTATTTTATGTAATTTTACTGAAAAATATTTTCGTAAAAGCTTGCGGTGTTTTCTAAATTATTTATATCGTTATTTAATATCGAATAAAATGTTTAGGTGAAATATGAATGAATTATTCATATTGGATATTGAATAATTTATTCGATAAGTTTAAAATTTTTAAAGTTACAATTTCACCCCAACCAGACTTCTGCCGCGTAAAATCCCCCAAAAAATGGTATCAATGCGAGTCTGATCCTACATTCATTACATATTTCATGCTTGATGTGTTATATTTAATTCAATTTTATTATTTGCACATGCAAGTGAAATTAATTTGATTAATTTCGGATTGTTTGACAATTTTGGAAAATCCCTTTTAAATAAGGCATTAAAGTGACTAGTATTAGGAATACCTGTTTCTTGATTTGTCTTGTCAATACGGATATAAATAAATTTTTGTGACTATATCCGAGAACCTGCCAAAGCTGTGAGGATATAGTCGACGAAAATTTATTTGTACAATATATATTTGATATTAGACAAATTCAAGTGAAAATGGATTCGTGAACATGCCAAAGTGTCAAGACTACATCAGTAGCTTGAGTTTGTCATTTACAAGTGTTGCCTTGATACGCCTTCTGTGAACGTGCCAAAGATGTCATAACGAGAAACGGTCAGGACCAAAATTAGGAGTCCCAATGAGTGTGATTGACAAATGTGTTGGACAATTATGACCCATAGCATCATTATTTGTAAAAGACATGGTGTTTTTGTACAAATTAACTATGTGACAAAGAAAATTGCTCTTTTATCATTTTGTAAATGGATTATTTGGATATATAAATGATAAAAGTCCATATGATTAGTACCGGATTAATAAGATATGAGACAGTATTAATCCACGAAAGGTTTAATCATTAAATATCCATAGTCATAGTATTATCGAGAATGGACATCGATAATGCGGAATAAGCTAGTATTGCACTTGTGCGCGTTATGGAAGCTTAACGACATAGTTCTCATTTATTTCAGTATTGGATACTTATGCAAGTGTGATAGGACGTTCTGTTAGCTGTTAGACCGGGAACAGCTTCGCTCTGGATAGACCCCTCGGAGTCCCATTGGTATTATGACTATGTGTCTATGGGAATCTGAATCAGGGTAGGTGTATGTGGTCTTAACCTGAGACTTGCATCGCTAATACTTGCGACAATCAATATACTTTGGTTTTGGTCGTCCGGAGCTTTAACAGGTTCAGTGTACGCCTCTTCTGGGTTTACTTAGAATCGTAATGTATTGGGTGTGATGTTAAGATGGAAGTATCACTTCAGTCATATGGAGATGATGATCACACAAGATACATAACTAGTACTCTTAAATACTATAGCTATCGGGATAATATGACTAGGTCATGATTATCCGATTACAAAGACTAGTTGCTAGTGATCCGATATATGCTTCGTACGGGGCAAACACAATTCCAGCCCTAGGCCTAGCATGTGACATCCGATACTGGATCGTATTACACAATATATTGTATACTACGCTTGATACATATTATATATTCCTCGTTGAATATTTCTGGAGAATTGGGTAGGCACGATGCTTTGCTAGAAGCCAACCATGTATTGTAAATTAGTAAGAACGTGGTACCAGGTACGCACGTGTTCGGATGGTCCGATGATCGTATTTACTGCCAACATATCCAGGGATCTCTTGGGTCGCTTCCCAAAGATTCAGTGATGACATTTGACTCGAACAGAATTAATATGAGATTAATTATGAGAGAGAAAATTAATCTGGGATTAATTACGGCAAGAATTAATCTGAGATTAATTATCAGAGAGAAAATTAATCTGGGATTAATTGCGTCAAGAGTTAATCTGGATTAATTCGACTAGAAGAGAGAACGCGATTAATTTGGAATTAATCGGTAAAATAAATTTAATAGTTAAATTGGATTTTTCTATTTAATTTATTTAATTGGGCTAAAATAATATATTGGATATATTAATTGAAATTGGATTTCAATACGGAATTAAAATTGGATTTTAATTCAAGTGAACGAATTAATTTGGAATTAATTCGTAAGCGGCTTTCGTAATAATTTTGCTAGGAATTATTATTTAATTAAATTGGATTTAATTACGTCGCGACGGAAAATTCGTTTAATCGGATTAAACAACCTGGGCCCAAAGTGTGTTGTGTAAGCCAACTAAATTTGGAATTTAAAATGGGTGGGACCCTCAACTTACATCAAATGTCAACACATTTAATGGAAGTAGTTGGCCATTATAAATGAAGCATTTATTCAACACAACAACACAACTTTTGAAGTTACTATTCATCATCACTATATTTTTCTCTCCTTGTGGGCGTGAGCCCTTCTTTCTCCATAGACAAATTTTGCTCCAAAATTTGTTAAAGCTAGCACTTTAGAGAGTCAAACAATGTGATAGGGAAACTCACTCGAGAGTTTGGAACTCATTTTCAAAGCTTGGAGCTTCTACAATGAAGGAAATTTTTGGAAAAATTCTCTACCAACCAATGTAAGTATTCCGCAACTTATTTGTTAAATTCACACAATAATCACGCTTAGAGATCCCGTGGCATGTCTAGGACACTAACAATAGTATCAGAGCCATATCTAAGCATGATTTGATTCTAGGGTTCTAAACTTTAATTTGGGGATTTTATGCTTGGAGTGTGAAAATTCTAAATTGGTTGTTTGTTATGTTTGGATGATGATGAATTGGATTTGTGCATCTTTGGATTTGTGAAAAATTGATTAGATTAATTTTCCCCAAATTCCCTCATATGGCCGAATTTAACCCTAGGAAGAACTCATGGTGATTTTTGAAATTTGACAATTGGATATGTTAATTGGCATGAAATTGAATGTTAATTGTTGATTTAATTGGATTGAAATCAAAATTGGATGTTAATTTCATGTTGTTGCCGTGAGTTAAGCATGTTGGATGAGTTGATTTTCCTTCAATTTGTGTTGGACATGAATTGAATAATTAAGCATGATTAATTGAATTAATTAGTATGTTGGAAACATTAGATTAATTGATTAATTATGTTAATTACACTTTAAATTGAATTAATGTGTTTTTGGAATATTATGTTAATTTAATTTGTTGTAATTGGGCTAATGGGCTTGGTTGGGCCAAGTTTGGTTTTAGACAATTGGGTTGGATCCAATTGGGCCTAAAACCATTTCCATAAAGTCCAAATATGACTTTTGGGCCTTTAATAATTTAATTGGGCCTAATGGGCCTAAATTGATTTTTGGCATATGGTGATTCCTAATTGGGCCTTGGCTATTGGGTTGGATCCATATTGGCCAAAGCGCATGCCTAAAGAATTAATTGAAAGCCCATTGGACTTTAATAAATATGCATTGGATGCTAATTGGGCCTTTGAGACCCAATTGGATTGGATTTGGAATCCAAGTCTTTAAAGCACATAAATAAGTGTAATTATTTAATTTGGAATTAAATTCGAATTAGTATTGGATACAATTTAAATTGGATTTAAAATTGTAGTTCGGTATAATTCAAGAATACGTACTTTGAGTATTTATTCTTAAACGAGTTGGACTCGCGCAAATCAAATCGTTGTATGAACATTGGATGGTCGTTAATTAAAGATTAATTAATTGATAGCATACTTTGTGTGAATACTTGGATGTATTTGTATGAATAATGTATATCAGATGGATATTAGAAGGGTGGGGGCAATTTTGGAAATTGTTGTAAATTTGGAATTTTTTAAATTGGACCTGCGTGTCCAGCCTTTCACTTCCTATCTCATTGTATTTCTCTTCTCACCAATTCCCCTCAATGTAAATGAGGTTTCTTTATGTATTATGTAATTGGGTAGAAGTATGTAAAGTGTTAGCGGGAGAGAGGAAAGAGAGTGATTTGTTCTAGAAATAAATTGTATTATATATCCATCCGTATATCATTATTAAAATTTATCGCCCCTTATTATGCTTTTAGAATTCATGTTTAAGGGTGTATGATGAGACCTAATCAAAGATAATAAATTGGTTGCCAATTTACGTGAAAAACCCTCACTTTAATATTAAGCGTTTTCCTTCCATTTAGAGGTTTTTTCTCAAGATCCAAGATTGGAATTGGTTTGTTGGCCAAAGTCAAGATCATTGTCCATCGCGAATGTATTTGAACCACGAAAGCTTTGTTATATATCGCATGTCTTGGGCGATTGTGACTTGTTGGCCAAAGTCAATGTCACTTCTTGTTCATCGACGTGGATTACGAAGCTTTCCCACTGTCAATGGGTCGCGCTTAACTGGAATCATTAAGCTTGTTGAGCCAAATCCAAGACTTAATTGAATCAGAGGAAAAGGTTAGGAAATATATATTGGATATATATCTTGGACTTGGAGGTCCACCTACCGGATCTAGGAATTGGATGAGATCCAATTGATCTTAGAGATCTACCTAGTTAAGTTTCATACAACTTATTGGACAAAGTCAAGGTTGTGTGTTATTTAACGGGATCCTAGCCTACTAGGAAACTGGGTTTCCCGAGTACTCCACAGAGGGTTAGAGGCTCGCCGAAAAATAGTGGGAGGCCAGTATTAAATTTGTAATTTCATTTAATACTTGCTAAACGCGCTCTTTTATTTTATTTATCGTTGTTATAAATATATTAGTTGGACTAATATTGAATATTGTTTTCTTTGAACAGTTAGACTGTACAAAACATTACTCCACTTGTAGTTGGTTATATTGTTAGACTATAGTAACCATGACATTTTGAGTGTAGCCAAAATTGTTGATTAGATAGTTGGACTATTGCAATCGAGATGGCTGGAAAGATTAGCGATATGGACATCATCATTGGCAATAATGCCTTTAACGGCTTCAATTTTCCAGATTGGGAGATGAATCTCAGGATAGTCCTGGGAGCCGAGAAGTTACTTTATGTCATAGAGAAACCTCTCGGGCCTGAGCCCGGAGTTGAGCAAATAGTAGAGCATGAGCTTTGAAAGACTCATCGTGATGATAACTTTAGTGCTCAATCCGTCAAGCTTGCCGCAATGACTCCTCAGTTTCTTCGTCAGAACAAAGGATTGGATCCTTATAGTATGATGTTGAAATTGGAGGATCTTCACAGATCTAACCTTAGATCTCAGAAGTACGAATTGCAAAAGAAGCTCTTTCGCTCGCGTATGTCAGAGGGTACATCTGTCGAGCACTATGTGTCGCAGATGATTACTGACATCGAACAGCTAGGTCAGCTGGGCATAACCTTCGAGGACGAGACTTCCATAGATTTGATCTTACAGTCTCTGCCCGACTGCTGGGGCGGGTTCGTCATGAACTATAACATGATGAACCAAGAGAAAACTCTTGGAGAGTTAATGGCGATGCTGAAAGAAGCAGAGCCAGAGCTTCTGAAGGGCAAGAAGCGCGAGACGCACCTTACTTCGACATCTTAGATAGCCAAGCTTGGCCGAAGGCTTCTGGGGGTGTGAATAAAAGGAAGAAAAATGGCAAGGCTAAATCATCACAGTCTTCTGGGAAGACTAAGGACATATCCCAAGACGTGTGCCTATATTGTGGAAAATGGGGTCACTGGAAGCGTGAATGCCATGAGTACAAGGCGGAGTTAAAGGAATTGAAGACGGGCAAGGCTCCGGCTTCAGGTATGTTTGTTATAAACATGTCCACTACTAGTTTTAAAAATTAGATTTTTGATTCTGAATGTGGTACTCACATATGTACTGGTGTGCAGGATCTGCTGATTAGCAGGATACTGGCTTCAGACGAGATCGACCTACGAGTCTGAAAAAAGATGAGAGTCGCTGTTTTGGCCGTTGGGACCTATGTTTTGTATCTGCCCTTGGGGCATGTAATTACATTAGGTGACTATTATTTTATACCTAGTTTGACTAAAAACATCATCTCTGCATTTTGTTTAACCCGTTGCGGGTATACCTTTGTATTCCGGAACACTGGGTGTTTTGTATATAACGATAACAATTTGACATGTACAGCAGATGTTAATAATAGTCTTTATATTTTGAATATAAATGAATCTCAAACATATAACATGACAAACAAAAGGCTCAAATTGAGTAAGACAGATGAAACTTATCTATGATATTGTTGTCTATGACATATTAACAAGACTCGTATATCCACACTTTGGAAGAGTGGATACTTGGACGGATTTGACCGTAATTCATATGATGTATGTGAATCTAATTTATTAGGCAAATTGCCTAAAACGCCTTTTAGTGGTAAATGTGTACATGCCATCGAGCTGTTAGCCCTCACTCATGGTGACATATGTGGGCCCATGTCTAGCTAGGCTAGAGGTGGATATGAATACTTCGTAACCTTTATGGATGTTGCATCGCGTTATGGTTATGTGTATCTTATGAAACACGAGTCGGAAACTTTTGAGAAATTCAAAGAGTTTCGACATGAAGTAGAAAAATAGACCGGCAAAAGTATTAAAACATAACGGTTGGACCGTGGTGGAAAATACTTGAGCAATGATTTTCTCAATCACTTGAAAGAATATGGTATTCTTTCACAGTGGACTCCTCCAGGAACACCTCAATTAAACGGCGTGTCCGAACGGAGAAACCGAACTTTGTTGGACGTGGTAAGGTTAACGATGAGTCGCACTGAGCTATCAATTTCCTTCTGGGATACGTATTGAACAGTGCAATACTTATTTTGAATAAGGTTCCGTCAAAGACTGTTGGACAGACTCCATATGAAATATGGACAAGAAACAAACCGGGTTTCTCATTCCTGAAGATTTGGGGATGCTGGGCATATATTAAACGTTTGGATGGTACCAAACTAGAACCCAAATCAGATAAGTACCTATTTGTAATTGGTTATCCTAGGGAAACCAGTGAATATTACTTATACAACCCACAAGAGAACAAAATATTTGTTGCTCTCCATGCAATTTTCTTGAGAGGAATTCCTAATTGCAGTGGTAAGTGGGAGGAAAGTAGAGCTCGATGAAAATTGGAGTGATACTGTTCCTGGCAGCGATCCCCTTATGGAACACGAACAGTTAATCAGGGATGAGACTGTTCCACAATCTTCTAATACACAAGAACCACGTAGGTCGGAGAGAGTCAGAAAATAACCTTAGAGGTATGGGTTTCTGATCTCACCTCATGTAGATATTAATCTTATTGAGGAATATAAACCGGTTACGTATGAAGAAATGATACAAGATATCGACTCCGCTTTATGGCAAGAGGCCATGAAGTCTGATATGGATTCCATGTATACCAACCAAGTTTGGACATTGGTTGATTACGACGAAACCTTTTACCCGTTGCCATGATTAAATCTATTCGGATAATGCTTGCAAATGCTGCATATTTCGATTATGAAATATGGCAGATGGACGTCAAAACCGCTTTCCTTAACAAAAACCTTTTGGAGGATGTTTATATACAACAGCCTGATGGTTTTTTCGTGCCAAAACATGCAAACAAGGTTTGCAAGTTAAATCGATCCATTTATAGATTGAAGAAGGCATTACGTTCTTGGAACCAACGTTTTGATGAGATCATAATGGAATATGGTTTCATTCAAAATGAAAATGATTCTTGTGTATATAAGAAGGTTAGTGGGAGCGTACTGACAATGATTGTCCTATACGTTGATGATGTATTGCTTCTTAGCAATGGCATTCACATATTACAATCAGTGAAAGCTTGGCTTTCATTAAAATTCTCCATGAAATACTTGGGAGAGACAACCTTTATTCTAGGAATAAGGATCTATTGGGATAGATCTAAAAGTTATTGGCACTCTCCAAGAGCTTGTACTATGACAAACATGTACGCGACCTGGTGTCTCATATGCTTTGAGCATCTGCAGTCACTATCAGGCCGATCCAAGTGATGGTCAATAGATTGATGTTAAGAATATCCTTAAGTATCTTAGAGGAACTAAGAATGCTTTCTTAATTTATGGAGATGGAGAACTTGAGGTGACTGGGTTCACCGATGTAAGTTTCCAAACTGATAAAGATGACTATAAGTCGCAATAAGGGTAAATATTTTATTTGAACAACGGAACAGTGAGCTGGAAATCTTCCAAGCAAGATATTGTTACCGAATCAACAACGAAAGCAGAATACATTACTGCGGCTGAGCAGCAAAAGAAGCATTTTAGATCTATAAAATTCCTAATTGGATTATGAGTAGTTCTGTTAGTAGCTGAGCTGGGCTACAACACATGCTAAGGAACCACGGTCTCATTAATGATCCAAGTATGTTCTTCGACGGTTTCATCAGATTCGTGAGATCACACATCGTGGCGATGTGAAGATCGAAAAGATCGTTTCAGATGATAACCTTGCATATCCGCTGACGAAAGCGATATCTCAGCATAAGTATGAGCGACCCATACATAGTTCATGTGTTGGACACTTGAGTGATTGGCTATAGGCCAAGTGGATGATTGTTGGACAATTATGACCCATAGCATCACTATTTGTAAAAGACATGGTATTTTTGTACAAATTAACTATGTGACAAAGGAAATTGCTCTTTTATCATTTTGTAATTGGATTACTTGGATATATAAATGATAAAAATCCATATGATTAGTACCGGATTAATAAGATATGAGACAATATTAATCCACAAAAGGTTTAATCATTAAATATCCATAGTCGTAGTATTATCGATAATGGACATCGATAATGCGGAATAGGCTAGAATTGCACTTATGCGCGTTATGGAAGCTTAATGACATAGTTATCATATATTTAAGTATTGGATACTTATGCAAGTGTGATAGAAGGTTTTGTTAGCCGTTGGACCAGGAACAGCTTCGCTCTAGATAGACCCATTGGAGTCCCATTGGTATTACGACTTTGTGTCTATGGTAATCCGAATCAGGGTAGGTGTATGTGGTCTTAACCTGAGACTTGCATCGCTAATACTTGCGACAATAAGTATACTTTGGTTTTGGTCGTCCGATGCTTTAATAGGTTCTGTGTACGCCTCTTCTGGGTTTACTGAGAATCGTAGTGTATTGGGTGTGATGTCAAGATGGAAGTATCACTTCAGTCATATGGAGATGATGATCACACAGGATACAGAACTTGTACTCTTAAATGATGCAACTATCAGGATAATATGACTAGGTCATTATTATTCGATTACAGAGACTAGTTGCTAGTGATCAGATATATGCTTCGTACGGGGCAGACACAATTCCAGCCCTAGGCCTAGCATGTGACATCTGATACTGGATCGTATTACGCATTACATTGTATACTACGCCTGATACATATTATATATTCCTCGTTGAATATTTCTGGAGAATTGGGTAGGCACTATGCTTTGCTAGAAGCCAATCATGTCTTGTAAATCGGTAAGAACGTGGTACCGAGTACGCACATGTTCGGATGGTCCGATGACTGTATTTACTGCCAACATATACATGGATCTCTTGGGTCGCTTCCCAAAGATTCACCGATTACATTTGACTCGAACAGAATTAATATGAGATTAATTATGAAAAAAAAATTAATCTGGGATTAATTACGGCAAGAATTAATCTGGGATTAATTCAATTAGAAGAGAGAACCCGATTAATTTGGAATTAATCGGTAAAATTAATTTAATAGTTAAATTAGATTTTTCTATTTAATTTATTTAATTGGGCTAAAGTAATATATTTGATATATTAATTGAAATTTGATTTCAATACGGAATTAAAATTAGATTTTAATTCATGTGAACGAATTAATTTGGAGTTAATTCGTAAACGACTTTCGTAATAATTTTGCTAGGCATTATTACTTAATTAAATTGGATTTAATTATGTCGCGACGGAAAATTTGTTTAATCGGATTAAATGAACCCGGCCCCGAAGTGTGTTGTGTAAGCCTACTAAATTTGGAATTTAAAATGGGTGGGACCCACAACTTACATCAAATGTCAACACATTTGATGGAAGTAGTTGGCCATTATAAATGAAGCATTTATTCAACACAACAACACAACTTTTGAAGTTACTATTGATCATCACACTCTTTTTCTCTCCTTTTGGGCGTGAGCCCTTCTTTCTCCATAGACAAATTTTGCTCCAAAATTTTTTAAAGCTAGCACTTTAGAGAGTCAAACAAGGTGATAGGGAAACTCACCCGAGAGTTTGGAACTCATTTTCAAAGCTTGGAGCTTCTACATTCAAGGAAATTTTTGGAAAAATTCTCTACCAACCAATGTAAGTATTCCGCAACTTATTTGTTAAATTCACACAATAATCACGCTTAGAGATCCTGTGGCATGTCTAGGACACTAACAAAATGAGTTGTCTACATGTGAATATACGTAGACGATAACGTGCCAAAGCTGTGAGTCGAAATATATTCATGGGTCCTCTTTCCATTTTGGAATTCAATTTAATTATTGAATTCTCATTTTCCGTTGGGGGTTACAGTATTACGTTAAGTACTGGGAGGCACTACTGGGTTAAAAATCCATAACTAAGGTAGTGTGTAATTTTATGAAAATTGTTGTTTATGTTTTTCCTTATTCTATCCTGTAAATAGAATTAAACTTTTAATTCATTGCATGCATATTTTATATATGTTTTCTGAATTCTCTTATGGTTGCAGCTTTCTAGAATAGGTTCTAGATAAGTGACACCCAGCCAGAGACAGAATGCTACCAAGGAGACAATATTAACCCATCTCCATAAGCCTTCAAATTTCCAGAAACTCGAGAATAATGTATCCTAAAACTGGACAAACTGGATCACAGTCTAGCATCAAACAGAATCTAAGAAAATATCAAACAAACAAAAAGACCTTAGGTCCACACAAGGGCTCCGTGCCCACAATATCGTAAGCACTCAAAATATTTACTTAATACAAACAGCGTGTTCAGAACAACAAACAAAACAATAACCAAATATCCTAAACTTCTAAAACTTCTCCTTGGAAACTTGCGAGGGTGACTGCCGCTTGGGTGACCCGCGTCTCGAGCATGACTTCCAAAGCTGAAGTGGTTGACCCAACTGGTAATCAACCTATAAAACTAACAAACTGGTTTGGTATTTGTTATAAAAACTCAGTAAGTAACCATGCTAGTACTACAACAGAACATAGAAGTCAATCACATTAGAATTTTTATTTTCAGAATTATCAAGTTATTATGAGTTTTAGAATCATCAGCTTTTTATTATCCTTTATGTTGGAGTTGGTGCTTGGAGTGCCAATCCAAATTGTACATTTTATTATTTATTAATAAAATAACTACATTTTCATTTCATACCTTATTAATGGTATTGTCATTATGTGTATTAGATTGATGTATAGATATGCTAAGAATGACATCGACCTTAGAATAGTCTTGTAGTAATACTGGACACTAGGTGATCCGACATTGGGAAAAATATTACTATTGTAAATTATTCTTAATATATATATATATATATATATATATATATATATATATATATTCTTAGTCGTTGGTTTTGGAATACGGTCGAATTCCTATAAATTATAGGACTAGCACATGTCGTATATTGGAATTGGAGTTCCAATGGTTTAACTTGATATACCATGAGTTTTGGAAACTCGTATAGACGTGTGGGTATTGGTTGGATCGAATACTGAATGACTCACAGGTGATTCTTAATAGTTGGAAGTACACACCACAGTCAATACGAATCTCCTCGAGTCGAGTAGCATATGTAATCCTTTGACTATAGGATATCTTTGATTTTGTGTGAGATCCTCCACACTTTGATGCCATGTATGTCAGAAACCTTTCATGGTCTGACCTCTAGATGTTCGTTGGGTGTGGATCATTGCACTCAGTAATCAAGTGCGAAGCATGATAAGATCCGTCGGCCCGTATGTGTACTATAAGGGGTTTAGGTAGCCATATGAGTAAAGTCACGATTCTTAAAGCCTTAGCCAAAGTCGATCACCTAGGGTGGATCACATCAGTTATGAAGAATCGTTGACATGTCGACATGAGATGTACTCGTCAGAAACTTAAGGGTGTATTCTATGTTTCCTAAGCACAACTCGGATAGCCTATGATTGAAGGATTATTAAACATATGTGATGACCTCGAGTTGTATAGTTCAGAAAGGTCGTTTGTGTTCTTCACAAATTCGGAGGTGTCCGAATTACATGCATATTAGCTAGGTTTATATGACGAACATATCTGAACTTAAAGATTCCCAATATTAAGTGTACTCGTTGAGCACTTGGGTAGTCGATTAATTTTGATAAAAGATAATATTCGATATTATAATTGTAAATTTTTTAATGAAATAATATATTCCATTACGAGTGTATAGGAAAAATCGGGGCTTAATTGGAGTCCAGAAACTCAAAAACAAGAAGAAATAAAATTCAGCGCGCTTGTCAGGCGCACTACAGTGTGCACACACACTGTACGTGCTACAGTGCACGCTATAGTGCGCGCCCAACACACTTTCATTTTTTTTTTGTTTATTTCATTACTTTCAGCTCTCTTTCCAGAGAGCTGAAGGAATTTGGGTATTTTACCTTAATTTCTTCCGGTCTTCCCTAAACACTTCAAAAACACCCAAAATTAATTTTTAACATAAAAACCAACATCAACACATGTTATAGAATAAAAATCATATTTTTCAAAATATCAAATATTTTTACAAAAATATAAATTTATTCTAAATACAATCCAAAACACAAACCAAATTAGAATCCCAATATGAAATATCTCATGAACAATTCTAGTTCACCTAAATGTGTTCAAGTGATTCTAGAATTGTAGCCATTGCTCTAAGCTTTAATC
>SKCR01045917.1:0-44418 GCA_019454045.1 Zanthoxylum bungeanum
TCCAAGATACTCAATGATGTTCTTTACTTCAATCCAGTGACCATCATCTGGATTGGCCTGATTGCGTCTACATATGCTCAAAGCATATGAGACATCAGGTCGCGTATAGTTTCATAACATACGAGCTCTGGGTGAGTGTCAGGAGCTTTCTAGATCTATCCCAATAGATTTTTATTCCTACAATAAAGCATGTTTCTCCCATGTTTTTCATGGAGAATTTTATGAAAGCCAAGCTTTCACCGATTATAGTATGGGAATTTTATTGTCGAGAAGCAATACATCATCAACTTAAGGACAATGAATGTCAGTGCGCTCCCACTAACCCTCTTATATACACAAGAATCATCTTCATTTTGAATTAAATCATATACCATTATGATTACATCAAAACGATGGTTCCAAGAATTCAATACTTGCTTCAATCCATAAATGGATCGATTTAACTTGCAAGCCTTGTTTGCATGTTTTGGCACGACAAAATCGTCAGGATGTTGCATACAAACATCCTCCAAAAGATTTTCGTTAAGGAAAGCGATTTTGGAGTCCAGCTGTCATATTTCATAAACGAAATATACAGCAATAGAAAGCATTATCCGAATTGATTTAATCATGGAAAAAGGTGAAAAAGTTTCATCGTAATCGACACTATGTCGTTGACGATACCCTTTCTGTACAAGCCTAGCTGTATACATTTATATGTTGCCATCCATGTCTGTCTTCCTTGAAGACCATTTGCAACCAATAGGTTTAACGCCTTCTGGTGCATCAACCAGTATCCAAACATGTTTCGTATACATGGAATCCATTTCGGACTTCATGGCACTTTGCTATAAAAGGACTCGACACCCTGTATCATTTCATCATACGTAGTCGGTCCATTATCCTCAATAAGATTAATATCTACATGAGGTGAGATCAGAAACCCATACCTCCCAGATTATTTTCTGACTCTCTCTAACCTATGCGGTTCTTGTGTATTAGAAGATTGTAGAACAGTCTCATCCCTGATGAACTATTTATGTTCCGTAAAGGATTCGGTGCCAGAAACAGTATTACTCTGATTTTCATTGAGTTTTAATTTCCTCCCACTTACCACTGCATATAGGAATTCCTTTTCGAGGAAAACCGCATGGAGAGCAACAAATACATTGTTCTCTTGTGGGTTATATAAGTACTATACTTTGGTTTCCCTAGGATAATCTACAAATAGGCACTTATCCGATTTGGTTCTAGTTTGGTATCATCCAAACGTTTAGAGTATGCCTATCATTCCCAAATCTTTAGAAATGAGAAACCCAGTTTCTTTCCTGTTCATATCTAACATGAAGTCTGTCTAACAGATTTTCATGTAACCTTATTCAAAATAAGTATTGCACTGTTTAATGCGTATCTTCAGAACGAAATTTGTAGCTCAGAGTGACTCATCATTAACCTTACCATGTCCAACTAAGTTCGGTTTCTCCTTTAGATCACACCGTCCAACTGAAGTGTTCCGGGAGGAGTCCACTGTGAAAGAATACCATACTCTTTCAAGTAATCTTTAAACTAATATGTTTAAGTATTATCCACCATGGTCCAACCGTAATGTTTTAATACTTTTACCGGTCTATTTTTCTACTTCGTGTCGAAACTCTTTCAATTTCTCAAAGGTTTCCGACTTGTGCTTCATAAGATACACATAACCGTAACATGATGCCACATCCGTAAAGGTTACGAAGTATTCATATCCACTTCTAACCTAACTAGTTATGGGCCCACTTACGTCATTATGAACGATGGCTAACAGATCAGTGGCTCTTGCACCTTTACCATTAAAAGGTGTTTTAGGCACTTTACCTAATAAACAAGATTTGCATACATCATTTGAATTAGGATCAAATTCGTCCTAGTATCCACTCTTCGAAAGTGTGGATATACAAGTCTTGTTAATGTGTCCCAGACAACAAAGCCACAAATAAGTCTCATCTGATTTACTCAGTTTGAGCCTTTTGTTTGTCATGTTATATGTTTGAGATTCATTTATATTCAAAATATACAGACGGTTATTCACATCTAATGTGTATATCTCAATATCATCTTTATAAACAAAACACCCGGTGTTTCGGAATACAAAGGTATACCCCAACGGGTTAAACTAGATATAGAGATAATGTTTCTAGTCAAACTAGGTACAATATAACAGTCTCATAATTTAAGTACATGCCCCAAAGGCAGTTCCAAAACTTAGGTTTCTACGGCCAAAACAACGACTCTCGTCTCGTTTCTGACTCGCAGGTCGATCTTATTTGAAAACCAGTCTCCTGCTAATCAGCAAATTCTGCATATCAGTACATATATTTATGTACCACCTCCAGTATCAAAAATCCGATTTTAAAACCAGTAGTGGACATGTTTATAACAAACATACATGAAGCCGGAGCCTTGCCCCGTCTGCACTTCCTTCATGTATGCCTTGTCCATACGGCAGTCATGCTTCCAGTTACCCCGTTTGCCACAGTTTAGGCAGACATCTTGGGATATGTCATTTGTCTTCCCAGAAGACTGTGATGATTTAGCCTTGCCCTTTTGTTTCACACCCCCAGAAGTCTTCGGCCAAGCCTTGGCCTTCTGGAATGTCGAAGTAAGACGTGTCTTGCGCTTCTTGCCCTTTTAGAATCTCTGGCTCTGCCTCCTTGAGCATAGCCATTAACTCTCCAAGAGTTTTCTATTGGTTCATGATGAACCCACCCCAGCATTCAGGTAGAGACTGTAAGATCAAATCTATGGAAGTCTCGGACTCATAGGTAATGCCCAGCTAACCTAGATGTTTGATGTCAGCAATCATCTGCGACACCTAGTGCTCGACAGATGTACCCTTTGACATACGCGAGCGAAAGAGCTTATTTTGTAATTCGTACTTCTAAGATCTAAGAAATAGATCTATGAAGATCCTTTAATTTCCTCATCATGGTACAAGGATCTAATCCTTAGTTCCGAGATAAAATTTGAGGATTCATTGTAGCAAGCATGACAGATTGAGCACTAAAGTTATGAGTCTTCCAAAGCTCCTGCTCCACTATTTGTTCAACTCCGGGCTCAGGCCCGAGAGGTTTCTCTATCAAATAGAGTAACTTCTCAGCTCCCAGGACTATCATGAGATTATTTTCCCAATCTGGAAAATTAAAGCTGTTAAAGACATTTTCACCAAGGATTATGTCATTTGACGCTAATCTTTCAGGTCATTTTGATTGCTATAGTCCAACTATCTAATCAACGATTTCGGGTACAATCAAATGTAATGATTACTATATTCTAACTATATAACCAACTATAAATGATTGGTTAAATTCAAATGTATTGATTACTATAGTCTAACTATATAACCAACTATAAATGATTGGTTAAATTCAAATGTATTGATTACTATAGTCTAACTATATAACCAACTATAAATGATTGGTTAAATTCAAATGTATTGATTACTATAGTCTAATTATATAACCAACTACAAATGAAGTAGTTTGAATACAGTCCAACTGTTCAATTAAAACAATAATTGAATATTAGTCCAACTAATATATATAAATTTAATGAAAAAAATAAAGAGCGCGTATTAGCCAGTATTAAACGAATATTGCAAATTTAATACTAACCTCCCACTATTTTTCGGCGAGCCTCTAACCCTCTGTGGAGTACTCGGGAAACCTAGTTTCCTAGTGGGCTATGATCCCGTTAAATAACACACAACCTTGACTTTGGCCAACAAGCTGTATGAAACTTAACTAGGTAGATCTCTAAGATCGATTGGATCCCATCAAATTCCTAGATCCAGTAGGTGGACCTCCAAGTCCGAAACACATATCCAATATATGTAAATATATCCAATATATTTCTTAACATGTTTCCTCTTAATCAACTAAGCATTGGCTTTGGCTCAACAAACTTAATGATTCCAGTTAAGCGTGACCCATTGACAGTGGGAAAGATTCGTAATCGAAGTCGATGAACTAGAAGTGACCTTGACTTTGGCCAGCAAGTCACAACCGCCCAAGACATACGATATGGAATAAAGCTTATGCGGTTCAAACACATTCGCGATGGACAAATGTCTTGACTTTGGCCAACAAACCAATGCCAATCTTGGATCTTGAGAGAGAACCACTCAATGGAAGGAAAAACGTTTAATATTGTATTGAGGATTTTTTCGTAAATTGGCAACCAATTTATTATCCTTGATTAGATCTCATCATACACCCTTAAACATGCATTCTAAAAGCATAATAAGGCGCGATAAAATTTAATAATGATATGCGGATGGATATAATATATTTTGTTCTTAGAACAAATCTCTCCATTTCCCATCTCCCGCTAGCACTATTCTTATTTCTTCCAATTACATAACACTAAAATAAACCTCATTTACATTGAGGGGAATTGATGAGAAGAGAAATACAAAGATAATAGAGATAATAGGCTGGACACACAGGTCCAATTTAATAAATAAGTACCATACTTACAACAATTTCCAAAATTGCCATCACCCTTCTAATATCCATCTGATATACATTATTCATACAATACATCCAAGTATTCACACAAAGCATGTTATCAATCAATCTAATCTAATTAATTAATCTTTGATTAATGACCATCCAATGTTCAAACAACGATTTGATTTGCGTGAGTCAACCTCGTTTAAGAATAAATACTCAAAGTAAGTATTCTTGAATTATATCGAACTATAATTTTAAATCCAATTTAAATTGTATCCAATACTAATTCATATTTAATTCCAAATTAAATAATTACACTTTTAATAGTGCCTTTTAGACTTGGATTCCAAATTCAATCCAATTGGGTCTCAAAGGCTCAATTAGCATCCAATACTATTCAATTAAAGTCCAATGGGCTTTCAATTTATTCTTTAGGCATGGGCTTTGGCCATTATGGATCAAACCCAAAATGCCAGGCCCAAGTTAGGAATCACCCTATGCCATAAAATTAATTTAGGCCCATTAGGGCCAATTAAATTATTAAAGACCCAATGTCATATTTTTGGACTTTATGGAAATGGTTTAGGCCCAAATATGATCCAAGACCAAAATTTGGCCAACCAAGCCTATTAGCCCAAATACAACAAATTAGATTAATATATCATTCCAAATTACATATTAATCCATTTCAAGTGTCATTAACACAATTAATTAATTAATCAAGTATTTCCAAAATACTAATTAATCTAATGTATCATGCTTAACATCTAATTTATGTCCTACATTAATTAATCAAAATCAATCTTTCCAACATGCTTCATATCTCACGGTAATGGCAACAAAATAACATCCAATTTGATTTCAATCCAATTAAATCAACATTCAAGATCTAAGATTCATTTCATGCCATTTAACATATCCAATTGTTAAAATTCAAAAAATCACCATGAGCTACATCTAGGGTACCATTCGGCCAAGGTGTGAATTTTGGGGAAAATTAATCCAATCAATTTTTCTTAAATTCTAAGATGCATAAATCCAATTCATCATCATCCAACCACAACCAAACAACCAATTTAGGAAAATACATACTCCAAGCATAAAATCTAAAATTAAAGTTTATAAACCCTAGAATCCAAATCAAGCTTAGATCTCGCTCTGATACCATTTGTTAGTGTCCTAGACATGCCACGGGATCTCTAAGCGTGATTATTGTGTGAATTAATCAAGAAATTTGCGGAATACTTACATTGATTTGGATGAGAAGTTTCAAAATTTTTTATTGTAAATGGAAGCTCCAAGCTCTCTTTTAGTGTTTCTAACACTTGGACGAGTCTCCCTATCACCTTATTTCACTCCTTAATGTGCAAGCATACTTGAATTTTTGCAACAAAAATCCATGGGAGAGACAATAAAGCTCACAGTTTTTGAGCTTTTGGAGAAGAAAGAGATCTTGTGAATAGTAACTTCATACACTTCTAAAGTTGACCAAGTTAATTTATAGTTTGGTTGTGTGTTGGATTTGGTTAGTGTGTTGTAAAAGCAATCCAAGCTTGACACTCAACAAATCAAATCCAAAATCAAGCCCAACTACTTCCATCATTAGTCAAACAAATGATGTAAGTGAAGTGGGTCCCACCACTTTTAAATTCCAAATTTAAGTCGGCTAACTTAACATGCAACTTCGCTCGAGCCTGGGTTCGTTTAATTCCGAATAAAGGAATTTTCCGTTGCGACGTAATTAAATCTAATTTATATAAATAATAATGCATAGCAAAATTATTATGAAAGTCGCTTGCGAATTAATTCTAAATTAATTCGTTTGCCCGAATTAAAATCCAATTTTAATTCCACTTTGAAAACTAATTTCAATTAATATATCTAATATATTATTTAATCGATTAATTCCAAATTAATCGTTATCTCTCTTCTATCCGAATTTTATCACAGATAAATTCTTGCCGCAATTAATCCCAGATTAATTTTCTCTCTATCTTAAATAATCTCAGATTAATTCTGTTCGAGTCAAATGTCATCGGTGAATCTTTGGGAGGCGACCCAAAAGATCCTTGGACGGTCATCGGACTATCCGAATACGTGTGTACCCGGTACCACGTTGTAATCGATTTATAAGACATGGTTGGCTTCTAGTAAAGCACCGTGCCTATCCAATTCTCCAGAAATATTCTTTTAAGGAATATATAATCTATATCAGGCGTAGTATACATATTATTTTTTTAATATTTTTATAAATTTAGTGTCGCCAAATATGTGACGTAAAATGTCTATATTTAGCGTCGACATCACAATATCGATGCTAATAGTTATTCACATTTAGAGACACAAAATTTTTCACTTTTTGCATCGTTGTATATCAGTTTCAACGACGAAAATCGACGGCACATAGTTGAATATTTAGCATCGTTGTAGCTTTATCGATGCTAAAATATTTCTACGACCAGCCTTTAGGATCCATTTCTGTATTGTTGTATTTTGATGAGAAAAATTTTAGTATTGACATTGACCTCTTTTAGCGTTGAAGCTTGACGACGCTAAAAAACCGTATTCTTGTAATGCTTAAATATTGAGGCTCATTTGTCCACTTTGAGCATCTATATGTCTCGCACAAATTTATTTTATGAGGAAGCCTCGTTATATTGATGGTCTTAGGGATGAACTCAAAAACACCTATATGAATTTCCACATGTCATGTACGTATTTGTTTCATGAAGAGATTCAAACCTTAACACATGAAGTCCATATAGGTATTTTGACGCTTTTTTTTTGAAACGTTGGAAAATCAGCCGTCAAATAACTCAATCCAAGTTTAAGACGGAACAGGTAAAACCCCTGATTGCCCCCAACTCTTATAAGAAATACACATCATGAACTCGAATTCATGACCTGACAATCAAATATTAAGCCCTTTACCATCATATAGCATCGGCGACATTTTGAGACATAAACGCCGAAAATAAACAAATGAGTCTCGTATCCCTTCATAAATTAAAACCAAAACTCTGAAATGAAGTTAATGCTTTAATTAAAATATTATAAGTAGTCAAAACAAACACCCTCTTTGTTCCCTTTGTCATTAATAATTCATAAAGTTTGCTAAAACATAAAGCCAGCACAGAAACTATCTAAAACATTCTTTCTTTGCACAAAGAGCAGCAGCAGCAGACAAAATACTTAAAAGAGGTAAACTCTCTCTCTCTCTCTCTCTCTCTCTCTCAAGTCATCAGATGCTTTTCATTTCACTTTGGTTCTTCAGAATTTATGGATACTGCTAAATGGCCACAGGTGAGTAAATATTATTTTTCCTTGATTAAATTTGCTTTCCATGTTTAATTGACAGATTATAATTTATATTTCTGTTTAGGTTTTTTTTCTTTCTTTACTAGGGTTTTGTTATTTCTTCCCTAACTATAATACTTTTTTATCATACATACAAAGGTTTAAATTATGTTGTTAAAGCAAGAAAGTACTGCACTTTATCTTTTTTTTTTTTTCAACTTTTGGTTTATACAATAACTGATAAAGGAATGGAATGGGAAAAAAAAAGTAACCCTATTCTTGGTTCTTTTTCAATATAATTATTTTTCAAGAAGAAAAAAGGTTTTCATGTCTTATTAATCTACAAATTTTTAGATTTACAAATTTCTATGAGCTACTGTTTTCTTTATCTAGAACTTTCCGGAGGTTGGATTGGTGAAGCCGATGGAAGAGATAGTTTTTTCTAACACATGCAACACCAACACCACGAGCAGGTCAATGTTAGAAAGAAAAGCAAGGCCACAAGAGCAGTTGAATTGTCCAAGATGTAATTCAACAAATACAAAGTTTTGTTATTACAACAATTACAGTCTCACTCAACCAAGATATTTCTGCAAGACTTGCAGAAGGTACTGGACTGAAGGAGGCTCTCTCAGAAATGTTCCTGTTGGTGGAGGTTCAAGAAAGAACAAGAGATCTATATCATCCACATCATCATCATCATCAGCTTCTAGTAATAATCATAATAATAATCTTCCAGATCCAAACCTACCACCAAGCCTCTCACTCTTTTCTTCTCATCAAAACCCTAAGATCCATAAAGGCCAGGATCTTAATCTTGCTTTCCAAGTCATGAATAATGAGACACATGACATGTCTCAATATGTTGAAGCAGTGTCCAAAGCTGAAACTAACATGTCTCCTGTTTCAGCTCTTGATCTTCTGAGGACAGGAATTTCTTCCAGGGGTTTGGATTCTTTTATCCCAACACCAATGCCGGATTCAAATACTTTATTTTTATCTGGGTTTCCTTTGCCAGCTGTTATCAAACCAGAAACCTTAAGTTTTTCAATTGATAGTGGATTTGGAAATAGGTTTGGGAACAATGTGAATCAAGGGGTTCAAGAGAATAATAGTACTGGGAATGGGAGGCTCTTCTTTCCATTTGGTGAACTGAAACAACTTTCAAGCGCCCCCAGTCATGAAGTTGATCAGAACAAGGGATCAAAAGGCACTTCAACGGGATACTGGAATGGAATGTTAGGTGGAGGATCATGGTAAAAAAGGAAAAAAAAATAAGGAAAAAAAAAGGAGACAAAAGAATGAAACTGCTTCTCTCTACTTTTGTTTCACTTTTTCTTGTCTTTCACATGGCTGGTCACTGTTGTTTAAAGTTGTTAATTTAGAACTAACAAGATATATATATATATATATATATGTTTTTTTGGGAAATTATTATTTTTCTACCCGAAAATATGATAAAGTTTAGTCAAATTCAAAGACTTTTAAATTTTATCAATTTGTACCCGAAATTTTATAGTAATAATCATTTCTGTATCCATCCTTGATTTGTGAAAATTGATATGCTTTAAAATTTTCAAATGAAAATGGATACACTTTAAACGTTTTTGAGTTTAGCAATTTTCGTCTATTATCAGGTACAAAAATGATAATTTCTCATTTTTTTTCTTTTTAAAATCTGAACAATGTATGAAATTTGTAGCTTATTTTCGGATGGCTTCAAACGTTTAGATACTTATTGTCTGTTGTGTAAATAGAAGAGGAGATGAATATAACGCCGGGTATTTCGCTCTGAGCAACATGGCCAGTATTCATTTTTGCTCTTCTATCTGAAGTTCAGAATTAGGGCACCAGTTGATAGTGCTGCAAGTGTTTCTTTGTTGAATATAAGCAGTGAGCCCTTGGATGTGAGAGTTTGTAATCAACAATATTATTTGCTTTACTTTGTCTTTCTATTTCATTTGAGTGCTCATCCAATTTAATCTAAAAACAAATATTTTTTCTCATTTAATCCACCTATATATAAAAATACAAAGTAAAATAATATTATTATAAGTTTGTCAAAAAAAAAGTGACGCATGGGAGGAAATTTTTTAGCCTTTTTTAAATTTAAAATTTAAAATTAAATATTTCCCAAAATATAAAGTTTTTCAAGAAAATATTTACATATTATTGAATTATAAATCATAAGTTTTAAAATAAGTACAATTGATTGATATGTTTTTACCAAAAAAATGAGTAAAAAATGAACCTTACATTTATAAGTGACCGATAAGTTATTTTTAAACATTCACATCTCCTTCATTCGATCTCCTAATCATAATCTATAAAATATTACATATAGATAACATTAATACCTACAATTTTCATTCAGGAACCTCTCTTAAAATTAAGAGTTCCACAAGGTCAAAATTAGTCTAAAAATTACTATGTCGCAAGTTGCTCACAAAAAATGTGATTGAATTTACAAAAATATGATGATTCTTATTTAAAATATATGATTGTCCTTATAAAAATATTTTAAAAAAAAAGCGACCGTCCTTATAAAAATATGACTATCTTTACGAAAAAGTGATCGTCTTTATTAAAAATGTGATTGTCCTTATAAGAATATGATTGACCTTACAAAATTTTGACTATCCATGTAAAAGTGTGATTGTTCTTACAAAGATAGTGACTCTCATTGCAAAATTGTGACTTTTTTTATAAACATGTGATTGTTTTTACAAAAAAATTGATTGTCTTTATAAAAAAAAAATAAAAAAAAAATCCAACCATTATAAAAAAATCACGAACAATGAATTTTTCACTGTTTACGCATGAATATTATTTTTTTAAAATATTTTTAAAATAAATTATTATTGTAATAGAATAAGTAAAATAAGGATATAACTATGAATAAGTCAATTTAGGATGATTGTTTGGACTAACTAGTAAGAATCTAAAAATATTAAGACTAATTAAAGAATTAATTAAGTGTTTGTCCTAAATTAAAATAGCTCATGGTGGAAATGACTTTTTAATAATTTTCTAATAATTCTTTGGTGTAATAAAGGTATTGGTGATGCGATACCATCAATTAATAAATAAAGAGATGTGTAATTCAATTATCATTTATTTAATAGTATTTTATCACATCTCGGATAATCTAAGATGTGACCAACATGAGACAACATTGTCATCTCCTTGCACATACATGACTTGTTGTGATTTATACTAAATTGACTATTCATGACTTATACATGCCTAACATGACGTCAACTATTCCTGACATATCATTGCATTATACGTACATTAATTATACCTTGAATCTTTCATAAACATGCATGAATACCTGCTGCGCTTCTGCTGCGCCACTCTGATCTAACTTAACTAACATGTATCAATTTATGAACTGAATATAAACATATATTATTACACATGGACAGCTCAAAAAATATTTATCTTAACATGAATTACATAAAACATATACTAAAATAGCATGAATTATACGTGGACATACACTGGTCCAATAACATGACATGGCCTAAATGTGCATGAGTGTGTTAGGGTTGGTGCTCTGAGCGCCAATTTTATTATGTATTTCCTTTTAAATACTAATGTAACATTTTATTATGAATAAAATAAACAGTTTTCTTTATATAACATCCTATTTTATATAGTAAAGACGTGACATGTCTTAAAATGATTAGTTATGATACTGTTGCAAAAGCGTCGCAACTGACATTGAGTTGTATCATGACGTTGTCATTCTTAGACTGTTTCCGATCAAGGTTTACACTACTTGGTCAGTAAAGTAAACCCGTTGAGACTAGTACATATCGTATATTGGAATCTTGGATTCCGATGGTTTATCAGTGAACCATGAGTCTTGCAGACTACGTACCTCCGCCTGTTCGTTGGGTGTGGACCGATGCTCAAGATATCATGTGTGTATCAAGAAAGGATCCGTCAGTTCTGTGTACAGAGCATATGTATTCAATATGGAATTAGCAATCAGTTAAATCCATGGGCCGTCGTACACTGTAGAAATCAATTCTAAGTGTTTTTAAGGGATTGCTAATAGAAACGTCGACGTGATTATATCTATAGAGATTTGACGTTTACATCTATATCTCTGGAATAATCTGGATACATGTGACGGAGGGATTATACGTATGCAGTGACCTCGACCTGTATGGTTCAGAGTGTTTATCTGTGTTCATCATAATTTACGGGTGGGTGAATTATGGACATGAAATTTGATTTCGTGTCGGATATGCCTGAACCTAGAGAGTCTCACTAGTGAAATATACTCGTAGAGCACTAGGGCAACTGTTATGAATAATACTGATTATTTATAACTCGTTTAACGGTTAAACGAAAAATACATGCAATCGGGACCTAATCGTCATTTCCGAATTAATGTGTATTTATATTTAATACTTGATTTTATTAAATAAACATTAATTAAATATCAATTTGTGATATTTGACATATGTAATTAATATATGTATTTGAGATATTTAATGTAAATATAATACATATATTTAAGATATTTATATTTATTATTTAATTATTTAAATGTTATATATTTAAATTAATTAATAAAATAAATATCTTAAGTAATGATTTTCACTTTTAAATGGCTTGATACCATAGTTCCATTTGTAGTTTTACTTTATGTAAGATATTTGTTATCTTTAATTGAGTAAAACTTGTACCAATCAAAATGCAACAAAAATAAAATAATTGTTATTTAATTTTTTGTTGTAAAATTTGGCCAATGGGAAATTGATTTAAAAAAATTATTTTGTTTTCATTTTTCACAGCCAAGATAACTTACAAAAATATTTACAAAGAGATTTGAGAGAAAAGGTGGAAGAAAAGAAAGAAAACAAAGGCAAAAGTTGGATTTTTGTAAGTATTTTCATAATTTCTTCTACATAGAAATTATTTCTATTAATATTAGCTTCAATTTGTGTTGCTAATTTGATGTTTCTACTCTTTGGGTTTGTAATTAAATGTGTGTGAAGCTTATTGGAGATGTTTTACATGTATGTTTAATTTATAAGCTTATTAGGAGTAATTAAGCTTATTAGATTAATTAGTAATCAAAGTTGCCATTCTAGAGTTGCTTAGTCATTCATAAATAACCTAGAATTTTTCTTGAGTTGTTTCATGATGGTGGGACTTGATTGGTGTGGTATGGATTGGATTAAAGTGTTGAATTTGGTTTAATTTGTCAATTTGAGGAAATTGTAAAATTAGGGTTCATAACCCCCTCCAAATTTCAGGATTTTCATATAAGTGATGTAATTTGATGTATATATGATGTATATTAAATTTTGGATTGATTGGATTTGACCTTGACATGTTTTGAATTAAAAATGACCAAATTACAAATCCTGGAAAATCTTGGGGGTTCTCGGCAATTTCAGAAAAATTGGGGATTTGTGTTGCAAATTGTATTTCATCTATTAGACATGTATAAATCATTTTGGGATTGATTTGGAATCAATTAAATATGTATTTGATAATTTAAGAACCAAAATGATTAATTTGTAAAACTTTCGGGTAATTCGGTAATTAAAGGAAATATGATTTCTTGGGTTAGAATTTCAGATTTTAAGTATTGGTTAATTAAATAAATAATTTTATTTAATTGTTCCAATAATAAATTTTGAAATCGGAAAATTCTGATTTTCCGTGTTTCGCTACGCTAACCCTGTAATTCCCTATTAAACCTCAACATAATGGACCCTGAAGACTGAATGGACCCAACAACTAACCCTCATTAACGTAGCCGGTGTCCATATTCTCCAAAGTATGTCCTCTGCATGCATAAAAGACCTACAACACGTTAATTGAAAGTGAGAAGAGTAAATCGAACGAACGACTTAGTGAGTGAAAACTGACATATAATAACATAACGTTATGCATGGGTTTACTTCAAACTTGATTCGTGAAGTATAAGTAAATCAAGAAACTTAAGATGTAATTTATATACATACCATAAACTGCAACATGAACTGTAAATTATATTCATGAAAACTAAGAAAGAACCCGTCGTTACCAAATATCGTGATGTGAACTAAAGTGGTTAACGTGTCTATGAGCGGTGAACATGACGATATGACTTCAAGCTATAAACATGTCTTAAACTGTATACATGATAACATGTTTGAAGTCTGTAAAACATGCCTTGAACATTGTAACATGGTAACATGAACTGAAAACGTTAACGTGAACTGAAAATTATATCATGAAATAAAAATATTTCAGTAAACTGTAGAACGCAATCATGGGCTAAAAACTAAATTATAAACTAAAAGCATAAACATGAGTTTGAAATTTGAATCATGAAACTTGAAAACATGAGTAGAGATTGAAAGCGTAACATGAATTGAAATATTGAGCATGATATGAAATTTGTAAATATGCCTGTAAATTGATTTTCAAGAATAACCTAGAATTGTTCTTGAGTTGTTTCATGATGGTGGGACTTGATTGGTGTGGTATGGATTGGATTAAAGTGTTGAATTTGGTTTAATTTGTCAATTTGAGGAAACTGTAAAATTAGGGTTCATAACCCCCTCCAAATTTCGGGCTTTTCATATATGTGATGTAATTTGATGTATATATGATGTATATTAAATTTAGGATTGATTGGATTTGACCTTGACATATTTTGAACTAAAAAGGACCAAATTACAAATCCTGGAAAATCTTGGGGGTTCTCGGCAATTTCAGAAAAATTGGGGATTTGTGTTGCAAATTTTATTTCATGTATTAGACATGTACAAATCATTTTGGGATTGATTTGGAATCAATTAAATATGTATTTGACAATTTAAGGACCAAAATAATTAATTTGTAAAACTTTCGGGTAATTCGGTAATTAAAGAAAATATGATTTCTTTGGTTAGAATTTCAGATTTTAAGTATTGGTTAATTAAATAAATAAGTTTATTATATGTTCCAATAATAAATTTTGAAATCGGAAAATTCTGATTTTCCGTGTTTCGCTGCGCTAACCCTGTAATTCCCTATTAAACCTCAACATAATGGACCCTGAAGACTGAATGGACCCAACAACTGACCCTCATTACCGTAGCCGGTGTCCATATTCTCCAAAGTATGTCCTCTGCATGCATAAAAGACCTACAACACGTTAATTGAAAGTGAGAAGAGTAAATCGAACGAACGACTTAGTGAGTGAAAACTGACATATAATGACATAATGTTATGCATGAGTTTACTTCAAACTTGATTCGTGAAGTATAAGTAAATCAAGAAACTTAAGCTGTAAGTTATATACATACCATAAACTGCAATATGAACTGTAAATTATATTCATGAAAACTAAGAAAGAACCCGTCGTTACCAAATATCATGATGTGAACTAAAGACAGTGAACGTGTCTATGAGCGGTGAACATGACGATATGACTTCAAGCTATAAACATATCTTAAACTGTATACATGATAACATGATTGAAGTCTATAAAACATGCTTTGAACACTGTAACATGGTAACATGAATTGAAAACGTTAACGTGAACTGAAAATTATATCATGAAAAAAAAATATTTCAGTAAACTGTAGAACGCAATCATGGGCTGAAAACTAAATTATAAACTAAAAGCATAAACATGAGTTTGAAATCTGAATCATGAACTTGAAAACATGAGTATGGATTGAAAGCGTAACATGAATTGAAATATTGAGCATGATATGAAATTTGTAATTATGCCTGTAAATTGATTTTCATGAAAAATCTCACTAGTATCGTAACCTGGGGGCGTGAAACATACTTAACGAGACCTAGTACCGCGTAAGTAGAGGAACATGAACGTGAAATGCCTAAGAGGTTCATTGAAAGACAATTAGACCTGCTGAGATGAGCATACCCGAGATAATTATACATGAGGGAATCATACTCTACTGGTGGTTTGAAAATATTTCGTTTCTTGTTCTTGTAAACTATTTACTGAAAAACTTAAACTGAAATTCATGGAAATCATGAACTTGAAAACATATTTCATGAAAACGTAAGCCGAAAACATAACACATGGTAAGCGTAAACTGGAAACAAATAAATCATAAATTGAAAGCATAATCATAGCTGTAAACTGAAAAGCATAAGCTGCAAACCTGATTGTATATGAAAACGTAATCATGAAGATAATAACGTAATCTGAAAACATAAACATGACCTGAAAACCATATACATGCCTCGAAAACTGAAATATAACTTGAAAACTATAACATGCAAACATGAACTGAAAAACTGTGACTGTACACATGAACTACACTGTGAACCCGATAATGTGACTTAACTGTTCAACACAAATTGTAAACATGAGAAACTTGATGTAACATGAACATGAAAACATGGCATGAAAATATAATGTGCCTTGCAAGCATGAAAACGTGACCTAAAAATATGAAATGAACTATATTATGAAAGCATGATATGAAAACATGACATGACTATTTAATTTAAGCTACTCTACTGACACTGCTACTCATGCTTATGACGTGAAATACTCGTGACATGTTAGAAGGACATTAATGATATGATTCTAACTTAATATATTTCTGTAACATGAAATTTATGCATCATTATACCAAACTACCTAAACCAGTGGCTATGACCAATCCAAAATCTTGGTAGTTTGGATCTAACCCAATATATACATGAATCATGTCATTGAGTACCTATCTAAGCATGATTATTAATCTATAACACGTAAATTTGAAATCATGACATGAACGTAAACTGGAAGACATGCATGAACTATAAACTGAAAATATACGTTACGTGTAAAATAAAAGACATGCTTGAATTGTAAACTGAAAACATAAATTGGAAGCTATATACATGAACTGTAGACGTGCATGACATGGACTAAAACAGAAAATGCATGAACATGATACGTTCTAACATAAACTAAAAACCTTAATCATGTAAACTTAACATTAAACTGTAAACATGGACTATAAATGAAAACATAACATAAACATAAACTGACATACGTATTGGCTTATGTAAACATTACTCGTACGAAACCTATTACATATTAGAATAAGTATGGGATGAGCTCCATCCAAACGGATCCTAACCAATACATTCTACCACGAGGACATGTAAAATGAGAACATAATCATAAACATATATCTTAAAATGTAAACTTGAAAATGTATAATATGGTGATGTAAATTGGAAATGTGATGTGATTCTAGCTACACCTGGTTCGGTCCAGACCACAATCTGACCAAGCCATGCAATCAACCACAACTTCAAGTTAACTTGGCCCAACAAACATAACTCATTCTGGATCACATCATTCTCCATCTCTTGAAAAAGGATTCGTCCTCGAATCCGTGCCCGGATAATAGATAGTAATGATAAAATGAATTGGATGATTATTCTGGAACAAAGAAAAATCACAAGAAGAATAAATGTCAATATTAGGAAAATAATGTTTGCCTACTATTCCCTATTGCCCACACTATTCCTCAAAATTTATTTTCATTGCACTCACTGCCCCAATGAGATTCCTAATTAAGTTCACATTCTCAATCTCATTCATAACAAATTCTATATGTTTAACACACACAAGAGTTTACCCAAGTATTTCTCGACTCATTACTCTCATTTGGATGCTCAAAACTCTCAACACATTCAACTACACATGTAGTTTCATTAATACATTTAGCCATGCATTGAGCTTCAAAATTATCATCACCAGCAACATCTAAGTCATCCACCTCAGCAATAGCAACAACCTCCACATCACACTCACTCTTCACTACTTGTTCACTCACTACCATGCCCATATTTTCTTCTTTTGCATTCACAACATCAATAACAAGTTTATTTTCCAAGCACTCGACAACTCTTTTTTTTCCTCTTTTCAACCTCACTCATTCTCTTCATTTTTAATTGATCTGTATAGGCTTGTTGTGGTGTTAAAAGAGGAAGAATCACTGACCTCCACTCCGTGACATAAATATACCTACTCCTCTCAACAGGATGCCACACTTTCCAATCATATTTCCATGAACCACCCAACAATACATGACAGTCAAGCATAGGCACTGCATCACATAATACCTCATCATGAAACCTCATAGTAGAAAATACAACCATAACTTGATACTCCACCTTAACCTCAGCACAATTAGGCAAGCTTTGTACCACATAAGTCTTAGGATGGTTTTGCAATGACAACTTCAATTTCTCCATGAGATTGGTACTCACTAAATTAGTCCAATATTCCCCATCAATAATCACACTACACACCTCATCTTTCACAAATACTCTGGTACGAAAGATATTATCTTTTGGTTGTCCCATAATATCAACCAACACACTGGCCATCTTGAAAAAACAAACTCAAGAAGGAAGAAAATACCAAAAAAATTGACAAAGACAAGATAAACAATAAGGCGAAAATTATTATTATTTTTTAAAAAAATAAACAAGTTCACGCCTGTGGACAGTAAAAAAAAATTGATCTTGTTTATTTTATTCATTCATTTTGCACTCTAGTTTTAGGTTTTATTGATCGATTATCGTCGTTGCTTCTCGAGTCACGTCTTATTCTTTTCTTGATACCCTTTTTTTCTTTGATTCCTTGTGGATTTTGCTAACTTTCGGAGTACACACAGATTATACAATCAATTGGTGGTTAGCGTTCGACATTGAATGAAGGTAATCATTCAAGGGGAGTGTTTGAGAGAGAGTGAAACACGAGAGCTCATGAGGTTTCCTTTATTTAGTTAATTTATTTCTTTCTTGTTATTACTAATCTGTTTGTTAAGTAAGATGGCAGAGAAAGATATGGACGTTGATGGGTGGTTTAATACCATGGAGAATAATATGGCTGAGTTTCGAGAGATGTTTGGAACTATGAACGCGGCAATAGAGAGGTTGTCGATGGAGGTTATTAGTCTCAAATTCTCTAGTGTTCAGAAGGAGGCTGAGGGGCCACAACACTCTAGGCCGGAGCAGACAGAGCAACAACCACCTAGGGTAACTATACATGAGGTGGAGGCAGAGAATAATCTAGATGATATGGAAGACTTGGATGAGTTCAAAGATGAGGAGGATAGGTATGGACCGCGGGATAGGCGGTATGAGAGGATGTATGACATACGGGATATGAGGTTTGATGAGCGAATAGGTTTTCAGAGAGGAGATAGAAGAGCCTATGGGGGAGAAAATAGACGATTTGGTAACAGATTTGGAGATAGATATGGGAGAGATGCATATGCGGAGCATAATTATGACTATCGGATGGGGCCTGACACGAGAGATCATGGTAGGAGAGATGCTATTGATGGTGACCTAGGTAGTATCAAGATGAAAATTCCATCTTTCCACGGCAGAAATGATCCAGAGGCGTACTTGGACTGGGAGAGAAAAATTGAGCTGATCTTTAACTATCATAGGTATTCTGATGAGAAGAATATGAAGTTGGCTGCAATTGAGTTTACAGACTATGCGGTGATTTGGTGGGATCAGTTGGTAACTAATAGGAGGAGGAACCACGAGAGGCCAATTGAGACCTGGGATGAGTTAAAGGCTCTTATGCTTAAGAGGTTCATTCCAAGCCACTATTACAGAGAGTTATATCAGAAGCTACAACATTTGTATCAGGGGTCGAAGAGTGTTGATGACTATCATTTAGAGATGGAGGTAGGAATGATTATGGCGAATGTGGTTGAGGATAGAGAAGCCACGATGGCTCAGTTTTTAGGAGGGCTAAATAAGGAGATTGCGAGTGTAGTTGAGTTGCATCATTATGTGGAGTTGGAGGATATGTTAGATATGGCGATCAAGGTAGAAATACAGTTGAGGAAGAAATCTGCATCTATATATACTACACAAGAAACTTCTGCTTGGAGGGGAAAATGGCCTAGTAATGAGTGGAGAGATGAGGGTTTCAATAAGCCCAAGGCTGATGGTGGTATGGGAAAAGAAGTATAGGCACGTAGGCTTAAATTTAAGTCTGAAGTGGTAATTCCAAAATCTAAGGAGGTAAAATGTTTTAAGTGCTTGGGTATAGGATATTATGCATCACAATGCCCTAACAAGCGAACACTAATAATGAAAGATGATGGTAACATCGATTCCACAGATGGGGAGGTGGAATATGAGATGTCTCTGTTAGAGGATGCTAATGATGATGAGGGAGCATCATATCCACTAGATAACATGTCGCTTGTGTCTAGGAGAGCATTGACAACACATATAGTCGAGGAGGAGACCGAGTAGCAGAGAGAGAATATTTTTCATACTATGTGTACCGTGAATGGGAATTCATGTAGTATGATCATAGATTGGGGTAGTTGCATCAACGTGGCTAGCACAACATTGGTGGCAAGATTGGGATTGTCATGTTTACCACATCCTAAGCCATATAGGCTACAGTGGCTTAATGAGTGTGGTGAGGTCAGAGTGACCAAGCAGGTATTGTTGAGTTTTACCATTGGACCTTACACAGATGATGTATTGTGTTATGTGGTACCCATGTAGGCAGGCCACATACATTTGGGGAGGCCGTGGCAGTTCGATAGGAAGGTGATACATGATGGGTTTCGAAACAAATATTCATTCCAGCATAAGGGCAAGCCCATTACATTATACCATTTGACACCAAGACAAGTCCATGATGATCAAGTCAAATTACAGTTGGAAAGAGAAAGATAGAGATAGAGAGAGAGAAACCACATCATTGGGGGGGGGGGGTAAGAGTGATAATAGTGAGAAAATGGGATCTAAAACCGAGAGTGAGGGAAACACTGGGATTAGAACCGAGAGTAAACCTAAGGGAAATGGGACTGAGGGAGAGAGTGAGAAGAAATTGAGAGTGAAAAAGAGTTTTTATCTAGGTGATGGAGAAATGAGGAGAGCCTACAAAGCTAGCAAACTCATGTTGCTACTGGTGTATAAAGACACATCACATTTTTCTTTACTTATTAACACTAAAAGTTCACTTCTGTTTCTATTTCTTCCCTTTTGCAGGAATTTGAAGACGTGCTCACAGAGGACATCCCTAATGGGCTCCCACCCATTCGAGGGATAGAACATCATATTGATTTCATACCTGGAGCTGTCATTCCTAATAGACCCGCATATAAGAGTAATCCTGAGGAGACCAAAGAACTTTATAGGCAAGTTGGGGAGCTGATGGAGAAGGGTTACGTACGAGAGAGTATGAGCCCATGTACAGTACCAGTGTTATTAGAGCCTAAGAAGGATGAGACATGGCGTATGTGCGTGGATTGTTGATGTTGGACAATTATGACGCATAGCGTCACTATTTGTACAGATCATGGTGTTGTTGTACAAATTAACTATGTGACAAAGGATATTGCACTCTTATCATTTGTGATTAGATCACCTAGATGTATAAATGATAGGAGGTCCCTATGATTTGTTCCTGGACGGAGAATGATATGAGACAGTATCAGTCCACGAAGGATAAATCATTAAATATCCCTAGTCACAGTATTATCGAGATTGGACATCGATAAATACGTAAAAGACTAGTATTACACTTGTGCGCGTTGTGAGGACACAACGACATAGTTCTCATATATTTGGGTATAGGATACTCATGCAAGTGTAATAGGAGGTTGTGTTTTACCGATGGTACGGGAAACAGCTTCGCTCTGGATAGACCCTCTCGGAATTCCATTGGTAGTATGACTATGTGTCTATGGAAGTCCGAAATCAGGGTAGGTGTATTTGGTCTTAACCTAAGACTTGCACCGCTAATATGGCCGGTGCATTCACACGCGTATAACGCAAGCGCACGTATCGTTCAAGTAGTATAAAAATATCGATCCCACGAGGACTTAATTCCTACTATTGTTATTAATTGTTGAATCTATTGATTTACAAGTATCTAATTAAGGGAGAAGAAGAAGTTTGCTTTGGTTGGTTGAATGTGGAATTGCTTAATTAAATTTAAAATAAATATACAAAAGAAAAAAAACACAAAAGAGAAAGACACAAAAGAAAATACTAAGGAAAAGACAAGACTCAAAAGATCTAGGGTCGTGACTCCACACAATACTGTTGAAAATATGAATTGATCCCCCCACTTATGTATATTAAATTAGTCTGCTAACCTGGAACACGAACTTATGCAAAAGCCTCTTTCGATTGTCAGACGTAAATACCCAGTTTAACCCAATTGAACCATATTTCTATGTCAACCACATTACCCTGGATTCATTAAGACCAAGTTTCAATTATGGCTACCCACGCCCGACAGGTATATTTCTATCCTATAAGGAAATCTATTAAAGGGTTATCTATCCTCAAGGAAGATCGTGAGCTATTAAGTCTAAGGCTGAAACCTAAAATCCCTATGTCTAGTTCATTTTAGATTTACCCCATCAATCCTATTGGTGATCAGGCAACAGGACGCATTAAGCTTAAGACTTAATAAACAACCTAATGAACTACCCATAAGAAGAAAATCAATTATTAAGTGTGTGTATTGTGTGTCATCACTTCCCTAGAATAAAAATAAAATGCTGGGGGTTAGGGGATCCACTTTTACCATTTATATTTAGAAATCTCCCTTACTATAATATAGAATTTAACGGTGATTAGCCAACCGACCATATAGGCGGTATCCCTTATTAAATCAGATTTAAATGAAGTCCAACCTGCCATTAAGGCAGTGATATTATTTGAACATAAACCAGCCATATAGGCGGTAATTATCTGTCACCTAAAAACCGGCCATATAGGCGGTGCCACTTTATGCAAATAAATAAAACCAGCCATTAAGGCGGTAATTCCTTTTAGTGAATAATAAATTTTATATTATAATTAAGGGAGATTAATCTAAATTAAAATTATAAAAGCTTCACCCTTACCCCAACGGAAATTTAACTACTAAACATTAAAGAAATGAGTAGAAGAAGAGAACTACTGCTATTACTGAAAATAAAAATACATAAATTAAATACTTAAAATAAATATAAACTAGATGCAATCCTTAAATTCCTTACAAAAACCTAAGGAAAGCATGAGAATTACAAATGAATTGGCTTGGTATTTATAGAAAAACCTAAAGGCTTCCACCAATTTCTCCACCAATTGCTCCACAAATTGCTCCACCAAACACTCCACCAAACATGCCACAAGACATGGCATCAAACATGGCACCAAACATGGCACCAAACATTGCATCAAACATGGCACCAAGCATGCAAGCATGTTTGGTGGAAGTTTGACAATTTTTAATTTTTAATTTTATTAATTTTATTTTATATTTTGTAAATGATTATAGTAGATACACAAAATATATTGTATTGTTCATCAATTTCGGCCTTCCAAATTTCAGAATTCGAAAGTATTTTGACTTCCAAAGTTGTAGATCTTCGAGTTTTCTTTAATCTTCAACTTGAATCAGCTCAATCGGACTTTGGACGAAAACGTTATGGCCAAAATACGAAAGTTGCGCAAAATTGGAAATTTTGACCGCACTTCGTGACGCGTATAGTAAAATTTCGTTTTTAACCATTTTTCCTCCGGATTTCATCGTTTTAACCCCGAGTTGATTCCATTAAGTCCAAATATTATTTTTATCTGCAAAATATACAAAAACACATCAAAACGTTCATAAAACTCGAGAAACTAAACAAAATATTAGGTAAAAGGGGCGGTAAATATTGATATATTTTCCGCTCATCATAATACTTGCGACAATCAATATACTTTGGTTGAGGTCGTCCACGGCTTTAACAGGTTCTGTGTACGCCAATACTGGGTATATTGAGAATCGTAGTGTGTTGGGTGTGATGTCAAGACGGAAGTGTCACTCCAGTCATATGGAGATGATGGTCACGTAGGATACGGGACTGGTTCTCTTAAATGCTGCAGCTATCGGGATAAAATGACAAGGTCATGTTTATCTGATTATAGAGACTAGTTACCAGACATCCGACATGTGCTTCGTACGGGGCAGACACAATTCCAGCCCCAGGCCTAGCACGTGATCATCTGATACTGGACAGAAATACGCAATACCACGTATACTACGCCTGATACAAATCATTTATTCCTGTAAGGATATTTCCGGAGAACTAGGTAGGCATGGCGCTTTGATAGAGGCCAACCTTGTCTTGTAAATCGGTATAAACGTAGTACTAGGTAGTTACGTGTTCGGATAGTCCGACGACCGAATTTACTGCCAACATATCCGGGGATCTCATGGGTCGCTTCCCAAAGATTCACCGATGACGTATGACTCGCACTCTAAATTAATCTGGGATTGATTAGAAGAGAGAGAAAATTAATCTGGGATTAATTGCCGAGATATTTTATCTGGGATAAAATATCAATAAAAGAGAGATAACGATTAATTTGGAATTAATTAGGAAATTAATATATTTGATATATTAAACGAAATTGGATTTCGACGCGGAATTAAAATTAGATTTTAATTCGGGCGAACGAATTAATTTAGAATTAATTCGTTAGCGACGTGAATAGTGATTTCGCTAGGCGTAATCATTTAATTACGACGCAACAGAAAATTCGTTAATTTGGAATTAGCGAACCCGAGCCTGAGATTATTTGCGAGCGCATTCGTATTTCGAATTCGAGTGCGGCATGTCAAATCAAGCGTCAAATCGCTAGTCGCATCAAACGTCAAATCACAAGTCACTTTGAGTGATGTGACTTGACAACTTGATGGATTGAGTGATGTGAGTTGTTGGGGCTTTAATGGTTTGACTTTTAAAAGCCAAATTCAAGTGAAATGCATTTGAAATTCAAATGTGTGTATTTAATACACAAATTTGGAACCAACAAATTGATTTCTCTCTTCCTCTCATCTCTCTCATCTCACGCCCAAGGGGCTTAAAACAGCTCACTTGCAAACTGACAAAAAAGACCAAACCCTTAAGCCAAACTGACAACAACAAATCCAAGAAAAGCCCCTCCACCGACTAGGACCAACTGACACACCATACTCCACCAACTCTCACACATAGCAGCCCTTCACGCCAACAACCACACGTCCTCACCACTTCAATTCCCTGACCACGTAGCAGCCTCATACCCCTCACGTCCCTAAGCCTTCACGCATACTGCCCAATTCAACAAGTCACGTCTGCCCCACACGCCCTCTGCCTTCATGTCCTTAGCAGCCCCACCTACGCGTCCCACAAGCCTTCAAAAAGTCACCCGCCTTCACGTCCTTAGCAGCTCAAGCCTCACTTTTCACGCATATACAGCAAAAAAAGTGCTCTAATTCACGCCCAATACACAAAAACACTCAAGAAAGCAACAAAGAATTTCTCTCCTCCTCCTCCCTACATCCACCGAAACAGCAGCCCCATATAATCCCCATACACTACCGAAAATCACAACCCCCATACAGCCCTAAACTACCGAAAATCACAGCCCCTAAATTCCCAAAACAGTAACTAAAAACTGCACTCTAATATCACCTAATACAGTGAAAAAAGCAACGAAATGGAGTGAAAACAGCAGCCCAAACAGCGAAACAGCGAGGAAAAATGTTGGATTAGTGAACCAGGAAAGTTGCGGAATATCAACCCTTCCGACGGCCGTGTAACGAGCTTTCGAGAGACGACAAAAGAGGTTAGACCTGAGGGTACCTTCTTTATTTATTATTCTTCATTTTTTTATTTATTTTAAAATATTATCGCATGAGAGTCGTTTGTTGATGCATGATGTGAATTCCGGGTGAACGGAATGCGTGTTCTCTTTTGTGGTATATCGGATGGAAACCCAGACGTAAAATCCGTAGCCGAATCCGAATGGACGGTAGTGCGATTTGCACTCGGGATACAATGCCACGTACTACTTAAGAAACACACGTATTTCGTTTCATCCAAACATGTATGAGAGCATGATTTAGTATAATATGTTATTTATTTTCTTTAAGCATGATTTAATCTACTATGTCGTTTATTTTTAAGCATGATTAATTATTTATTTTGCGTTGGGAATTTGCATTATGTTTAGGTTGTTATTTGTTTTCCGAATTATATGGTTGAAGTATGTTCATGAGATTGTCGTGTGTTATTGTATGTTTGCCGTTATGATAACTTACTTTTCAAGCATGCAAACTTAGACATAGGATTTACTTTGACGAATGTGAACTAGATCTAAGTTACTCTTGAACATATATGTTGCGTAGATTCAGTTAATTCATTGGACAAATCATAACATTACAAGTGGCATAAGTAAGGGACCATTCCGAACCCAACGGTTTGAGGTCTTCCCTTGCAAGGGGTGAGTGTGGCCTTAAATCTTTGTCTTGGTTCACACCGGGTGGCGACTCCATGTTATTTCTTCGGTTTAGTTCCCTGCGAGCTATTCTGTACTCCCAACTAGGCCGCGAGCCTAGAACAGCGTCACCGATTAATGTGTCCTACAGTTAGGGTTTGAATTTATTAAAGAGCTTTATGCATGTGATGTGGATTGTTGTGATATATATGATGCATGTATTAAATCTGCATTTAGTAAATTCTACCAGCATGAAGGATTTCTATTTAGAGAAAATAAGTTATTCATTCCTTCTGTAATTTTTCCAAAAAAAAAAAAAAAAAAGTTATCATTCCTTTTTGTAGTATGCGTGAGCTATTAGTGAGAGAGGCTCATGACATGAATATATTATACGCATATGACATGAATATATATACTAATACGTAATTGAAAACATAATTGTGTAACTTGGAAACATAAAACGTAAAACATAAGCTAAATTATGTAAATTGGAACGTAATTCATAATTGAATTATTTATATACGAACTAATGCAGAAAACATACAAACATAAGGTTTACTCATAGAATTGACGCTCAAGCGCTTGCGTGATAGAATGGAACCGATAGGATCCTCATGCGTGGAATCTATGAAACACGTGTCCAGCCACGATTAGCATACTTGAACACTATGAGGCTAAACATGTGAGTGGATAATGAAATGCGCATAATCATGCTGACATGATAGCTTTAAACGTTTTTTCTAACATTAGCTATCAGAAGCATCACCTGTGAACCTAAGCATGCATGTGAGTGATATATGTAATTCAAGCTAACTCAACCATGTAATACAACATGAATATTATTATATTTATTCATTAAATAAATACTAACCGTTTCACGGCATGACCACTATCATGAAACAAATGCCATATTTCGGTAATGACACACCCAAACAACATTGTATTAGACATGTACACCGCACAAGCTACTAACATACTCCATGCTACAATTCATATTAACAACAACATATTCCTCCTACAAATACGATTCTTTGCCACAAACCTATGTTAGCATTTCATGATTTTCTTTCAAATAAAACAATATTCCCAACAAACACAACTCCTAACATGATTTTCAACATCACCAAGCTTCAAACTTTAAGCACACACAACACCCCTATTTCGGCCACTAAGACCAACTTTCAAATTTTGCAATTTCAATTAATTTCATGCATAATCCATGTCATTACATCATCAAAAATATAGATAAACACTCAATTTAACTAAATCATGCATAATAAATTAATACAAAACTTAGGGTTACAAGAATTTAAAATTTGGGATATGGATTTCATGCTAAGGATTTCAAATAAAGGAAAGAAATAAGAAAAAAATACTTACTAGACTTGTGAAATGCTTGGTGAAGTAACAAATTCCATGCTTTCTTAGCAAATTTGCATGACTAAGAAAGTCAATTTCTTTGGGTGCAAAGGAGGCCATTTCACGAGATTGAGAAGAAGAAGAATAGTGTTTAAAGTCTTAAATACATAAATAAGCGAATTTTTTGTAATTAAAATTTTAATATGTTTTTAGCACTTGTCAAAATTATTATGGTATCCACGTTACCAACAGTATAGGCAAGGAAAATCTTAGTTCTGCTCAAAATTTGGAACAATACTTGACATGAATTTGTAGATCCTTGTCTAAGGGTATCCGGTATCAAAATCACTGAAATCAGACATTTATAGCCCAGTTATGGCCAAAATAATAAAGGCTATCCAAAAGTTTTCACTGACAAAAAAGATGTTGAAATTTAAAATTTTTCCCGAGTCTCCAGGCGGAATTCTATGATATATAACCCACTAACACATGGTTTATTGTATGACGACATATTATGCATGAGAATTAACAGTAATGGACATGCCGTAAATAACCGAGTTGTTACATAATTAATATATTAGAACGCATATAAAAAATTATTGAATTATTGCCTGAATGAACTGTTACATTCTAATTTTTTTCTAGATTCTGGCCCTGTTTGGTCAGCAAATGAGCATTTTAAACATAGTTGTAGGATGTTTGTAAATACTTACAACTATGATTTGAAAGTCAAAGTTGAGTTTACTTTATACTAATTGTTTATTAAAACAACAATAACGTACTTACAAACATATTTCTCGAATTTCTTCCAACTCTTTCATTGAAACTATAATGAGAAAGTAGTTGGAAGAATTTAGGGAAAGTTGGTGAGTTTAGTATTTTTATAATTAAAAATATGTACTATCAAATTTTAACTTTAAAAAGTAGTATACCCATATAAATTTTTTTTCCTATTGAAAATTATCATCCCGTAAGGTCATAGCTTTAACCCACAACTCATAAAGCAGTACTCTTGTGTAACATCTGACAACTCATTTAATGCATATAATGAGATTCTTCCAACCATAAAAGCACTTCACATGAGCCATAAAGAAGCAAGGCTTCTTCCCAATCTTTATCTAAAACTCCACATAATAATTAATTAATTAGAAGTTTAGATGCAATGAAAAATTGGTATTGTTGACGGTGGATTTTGGTCTCAGGGTAATATTGGAATATCACTCCCGAGAGAATCCTCCTCCAACTGTGAATTTGTTTGGTTATGGGGGACCAAAGGCAAATTTAGCGGAAAACAAGAAAATACGCCAATCAGACAAGGTGATTTAACGTGGTTCGGTGGATTTTGGGATCCGACCTACGTCCACGGGCAAGAACAGGATGGTACTTTTATTACTCAAATTCACTCCTCAGTCCTCTTTCTCTTTTACAAATCAGAGCTCTATGATACTAATCTCTCACTCTTGTGATGGTTTTCAGATGCCTTTTACACATGCTCTACCCTTCTATTTATAATAATACAGAAATCAGATTCCTATTTGTATAAGAAATCCTATTGGACTCAATCTTCTCTTCTTGTAGGGTTTCCTGATCCGGTGCTGCCTTCTCCTTTCGTATTCCCTTTTGGATTCTGATTCCTTCTCCTTGCGAGAGTAGGACATTTCTCTTATCTTATCCATAAGAATGGGGCGCTGTTGTCTTGGACACTTCCCGTCGTCTGGTCGGTCTTAATGAGGTCGGCCATGACAATCTTTTATGCTGAGAGTGTTCCTGCCGACATCTATAGTGCTCGGTCACCCGACCATAGTGGTCGGTCCTTTCGTAATGAGGTCGGTCTCTTCATGATGTGGTCGGTCTTCTTCATGATGTCAACCAGGGAAAGAAATTTACCCTTTCGTCCTTGTTGTGCTGTCTTAAATGCCGTAGTGCCTGAAAACACCATCAACATCTGTCCCCTAGTTTCCGGTTCCAACGAGTATGCGAGTTGGTGCCGGGAACTATATGAAGAGGGTGTGCTGTTTGTTCTTGCTGGTAGTCGTCCCAGAATGCAAAAGAGAATCTTCTTGCCGTTTCGTTCATCTTTCCTCGAGAAGCACAACTATCATGTCTTCTTAAATGCCCATCAAATCAGCTATTAGGGTTTTTTCTAACTTTCGACATTTGTCAAACATCCGCTGGGTTCCCGCTAAAACCGACGGTGATGTGCCTCCCAGTCATGACTATAAGAAAAACGAGGGTTTCACTGTTCCCATTTTTTCGACAATCGTCTGCTTCTTTTCTTTGTGATCCACTTAACTCCGTGTTCTCGAAGCTCAAGCCGCGGTCTTCATCCTTCTTCGTTGCCGAGCACCTAAGGAACGAACACCACCTCACCGTATAACCTCCTGCTTTTGAGAAGAACAAGTAAGTTTCTGGGTGATCTCTTTTTCTTTTGATGTGCCGTGGTTCTATTTGTTTATTTTGTTTAGGGAGAGACTTGTGGTTTTTGCTGGGTCTTGCTTTAGGGCACTTCTTTAGAGACTCCAAATCTAGTTTTAGCACGGGCACCGTGGGTAGCTTCTCGTAGACTGATTCTCCCCTTTCTCTGTTTTTCTGGGTGTCAGGGATGTCTGACAGTAATTCTTCCTCCGAAGGGCCTGTCAAAATCTCAACTCCCCCAGCTGAAGAGCTCTCCTCGGGCTCAGGGGCGCCCAGTGTAGAAGATCTTGACACTACCCCCACCCCACTCCTTCTGAGGTCGAAAACGACTCCTATCATCAGAGGGTTCCTCGGAAGGATCCAGAGCCTGGAGAGCTTGGGTCGTCGGCTCTGGATATGAACCGTCCTTCTAAGATAACCGAGGATGATCTGGCGTTATTGCGGCAACGATACAGCATCCCGATAGATATTGCTCTAGAAGTTCCCGGTCCAATGGATCGTGCTAGTCAGCCTGACGAGGGCTCGGTGGCGCTTCTTCCTATCTTTTTTGAATGTGGGCTGCGGCTGCCGATGCAACGCTATTTCGCTTGGATGCTGGCCGAGATGGAGCTTGCCCCTTGCCAATTGAGTTTGAATAGCTGGAGGATCCTAGCCGGCATATATGTGGTCTGGCACCGGGCAGGTTTAGGTGTACCTTGCTTGGAAGAGGTGAAGAGGTTGTACCGTTTGAAGTCTAACCCAAACTCACTACGGTTGGTATTACCTCTCTGCTTACGATAGCTCGTCCAACCTTGTCCAGAAGCTCCCTGACTCCAATAAGAACTTCAAGGACTTTTGGTTCTGGGCAACTGGGGATTGGGGTCGGTCTTGAGATCGTTTGGGGAGGATGTCTCGGTTCCAGATGTCTTCCGGGCTGGAGGTTAGGAGTCTAACGCCCCTTCATTCTTTTCTTGTCCCCGTTATCCAGTTTCTTCTAGGTTTTCTAACTTCTTTGGTTCTTCCCAGCCTGTTGGCGAGATGCTCCCAAGGTTTCTCGTCAGGTTCGGAGGCGAGTACATTGGGCTCAGGGGTATGCTGCTCCTGGAGGAATTTGGTTAATGATGCGGCCTTTGTTGAGTCAGGCCTCATTCAGACCGTCCCTCCGGAAATCTGCCTCGGGTCGGTTAGGTAGGTGTCTGATGGCTGTTTTAATGATCTTCTTGTTTGTTTCATCATGTTGATATCTTTGCTATATGCTGCTCGGTCCTGATTTCCTTTTTTTCTTGTAGGCATGTCGAAGAGGCCAAAGTTCCTTGAAAAGTTGGCCGGTACCGTGAAGAGGCCGGCCGTGCTGAAACTTCCCTGGCACGGTCCGGTCTCGCTGAGAATATATCTCCTGGACAAGTCCAAACGAGTGTTCGGGGGCTGTCCTCACCTTCTGGCGTGCAATCATCAGGATCTGCTCACCTTACCAGCCCGCCGAAACCTCTTAGGAAGAGGAGGCGTCAGTTTGGGACCGAGGAGACCGAGTTGGCCCAGGAGGGAGAGACGAGGAAGCTGCTCCAGTCAAGAGGAAGGACATTCGCAGGGGAAGAAGTCCTCTGAAAGTTCCTCCAGGAAGCGGAAGGGCCCTGTGGTCCTCGGGTGGATGACTTGGGAGAAAGCATCCGGGAGGCTACCTCTCACTTAGTGCCGGCTTTTAATGAATTGGCCGAGGTGATTCCCCCGGGGGAGGTCTCGAGGTACGAGGATGTATCTCCTGAGGGTGTTGTGGCTGAGATGAGTTCTCAGATGGCGAAGGTATTTTTACTCCCCTTCTCGGTTTTTTGGATCTTGGTTCTCTCTTTTTTTGTATTTGACTCCTTCCTCCCTTTTTGTGTGCAGGCCAACTACCTTATGGCCAAGAATAAGGGTCTTCTTCTGACTCTGCTGTCCGAGGGCGGTCAGGCCCAGAGGCTTCAAAGTGCCTTTCCGAAGTGGAGGCAAAGCTGGCTGACCGGGAGGAGGTGATCAAGAATCTCGAGGCGGCCGCTGTTGAGAATTTCAAAATGAACAAGGCCTTAAAGCAGCTGCTGTGGTTGAAAGGAAACTTGCTGATAATGCCAGGGAGGATCTGAAGGTTGCCCAATCCGAGATTGGCGTTCTGAAGGGAAAGTGGCCAGTGCTGAGGCCAATTTGAAGAACAAAGACGAGGAGGTTGCACGGGCCCGAGATAGTCTTGAGAGGAAGAAAACCGAGCTTGAGGAGAGGGAGATTGATCTCGAGGAGAGAGAGACCGAGCTGGAAAAGAGAGAAGCTGATCTCGAGGCCGAGAAGGAGGCCATCCGTCTCGAGGGAGTTGGTGACTGTGCCGAGATGATACCGATGGTGCTGCCGAGCCTGAATATGGACCCTATCTACGCGGCCATCAGTTACTGTAAGGGGGACATTTCCGAGGAAGAGTTTCAAAAGTGGATCCCTCCCCCACCTGAGGAGGTGATGGATCCCGCCCCCATCTCGGTCGTTCTGGCTCCTGAGGTTCCTCCTGAAGAAGGATCGGGGGTTCCTGCCGTGGACGAGGACTGCCTTGAGATCCCTCCTCCTGACGCCGAAGTCGCAGCTCCTCCTCCTGACGCCGAAGTCGCAGCTCCTCCTTCCTGATGCCGAGCCGCTCCTTCCGCTTTGAGCCAACTGAGGAAGAAGTTCCTGCCCCTGTGCGGGATGAATGAGAAAGGGTAACCCTACCGGGGCCCTATGTACATTTTAACTTTTTCTTGTAATAATATTACAACTTGTATTTATATACATTTATGCATTTATGTCTGTTTATTTCTTTCTTCTTTTTTCTCTCCTTTTATGCTTCTTGCCATCATTGCAATTTTAAGGCCCATCAGGGGTCAGCATGAGTTAGAGGGGTCTGGATTGACCTTGTGAAGAGCGAGGCATTTGGGCCGGGGGAATGTTATGTCCCCGATCCGGAGAGCTGACTTGGTGGGGCGTATCTCGACTCCAAGCTGAGCGAGATACTCGGGTTCTGGGGGAATGTCCTCCTCCCCAGACCGAAGCGGCTGACTCGGTGGGACGTAACCCGACCCCGAGCTGAGCGAGATACTTGGGTTCTGGGGGAATGTTACCTCCCCAGACCGAAGCGGCTGACTCGGTGGGACGTAACCCGACCCCGAGCGTTAGAGCACTTGGTCCTGGGGGAATGTTACCTCCCCAGTCCGAAGACGGACTCGGTGGGACTAGCCCGACCCCGAGCTGTTAGAATCACTTGGCCCTGGGGGAATGTTACGTCCCCAGTCCAAAGACAGACTCGGTGGGACATCGCCCGACCCCGAGCTGTTAGAATCACTTGGCCCTGGGGGAATGTTACGTCCCCAGTCCAAGACAGACTCGGTGGGACATCGCCCGACCCCGAGCTGTTTAGAATCACTTGGCCCTGGGGGAATGTTACGTCCCCAGTCCAAAGACAGACTCGGTGGGACATCGCCCGACCCCGAGCTGTTAGAATCACTTGGCCCTGGGGGAATGTTACGTCCCCAGTCCAAAGACAGACTCGGTGGGACATCGCCCGACCCCGAGCTGTTAGAATCACTTGGCCCTGGGGGAATGTTACGTCCCCAGTCCAAAGACAGACTCGGTGGGACATCGCCCGACCCCGAGCTGTTTAGAATCACTTGGCCCTGGGGGAATGTTACGTCCCCAGTCCAAAGACAGACTCGGTGGGACATCGCCCGACCCCGAGCTGTTAGAATCACTTGGCCCTGGGGGAATGTTACGTCCCCAGTCCAAAGACAGACTCGGTGGGACATCGCCCGACCCCGAGCTGTTTAGAATCACTTGGCCCTGGGGGAATGTTACGTCCCCAGTCCAAAGACAGACTCGGTGGGACATCGCCCGACCCCGAGCTGTTAGAATCACTTGGCCCTGGGGGAATGTTACGTCCCCAGTCCAAAGACAGACTCGGTGGGACATCGCCCGACCCCGAGCTAAGTAAACAAGCGGCTTCAGCGGAACGAAATCCGGCCCTGATCCGTCGTTTTTCGAATTTAAAGGATTCAAGAAAGGAATTTTTTATTCATGTTTGGGGGTGGACCGCCCTTTTTACAACAGTTGTTCTGGTTCGGTGTTTTGTCCGGCTTCTGCAAAAAAGAAAAATAGAAGGAATGAAAGTTGATCTTCATGGGAAGTACTTTCTTAACATCTCGACGTTCCATGGTTTCTTCAATCTCTTGCCGTCCGGATGCTCCAGGATGTAGGCTCCTGGTCTTACTATCTCAGTGATCTTGTAAGGTCCCTCCCACTTGGCACCTAACGAACCTTCTTCAGGTCGTCGGGTGTTTAGAGTCACTTTTCTTAGCACTAGATCGCCTGGCCGGAAGGAGCGGGTCCGAACTCTCTTATTGTAGAATCGGGCCATTCTCTGTTGGTAGATGGCTGCTTTTACTGCGGACCGCTCTCTTCTTTCTTCGATCAGGTCGAGGTGATTTTTGATAAGTTCTTCGTTCCGTTCGTTTTCAAAGTGACGGACCCGGTGGGTTGATATTCCGATCTCTGCCGGGATGACGGCCTCACATCCGTATGATAGGGAGAAGGGTGTCTCTCCTGTTGAGTCCTTGAAGGTCGTTCGGTGTGCCCACAGTACCTCTGGTAGCTCCTCGACCCATAGGCTTTTGCTTGATCCGAGCCGAGCTTTCAGGTTTGACTTGATGGTTTTATTGGTGGCTTCAACCTGCCCGTTTGACTTGGGATGGGCCGGCGAGGCGAATTTTAGGGTTATCTGGAGGTCTTCACAAAGTTTTCTGAATCCCCTGCTGTCGAATTGCTTTCCGTTGTCGGTGATGATTGCCTGGGGGATTCCGAACCGGCAAATTATATTTCTCTTTAGGAACTCCGTGGCCTTCTTTTCTGAGATGGTGGACAATGGTTCTGCTTCTACCCATTTGGTAAAGTAGTCTATGGCCACGATTGCATATTTCGCCTGACCTCGTCCTTTCGGCATCGGCCCTATAATGTCTAGCCCCCACTGTGCGAAGGGCCAGGGGCTGGATATGGTGGTCAGCTGTTCTGCCGGCTGATGGTGGAGGTTGGCATTCTTTTGGCATCCCTCGCATTTCCGTGCTATCTTCACGCCATCCTCGTGCATGGTTGGCCAGTAAAATCCTTGCCTCAAGGCTTTGAAGGCGATTGATCTCCCCCCGGCGTGGCTTCCGCAGATGCCTGCGTGAATCTCCCTGAGCACGTAGTCTGCTTCTTCTGGTGCTAAGCATCTTAGGAGGGGTACGGTGTATCCTCTCCGGTAGAGTATTCCCCCAATTAGGGAAAACTTGGTGCTCTTGAACTTCAGCTTCCTGGCCTCCTTTTTATCTTTGGGGTTTCTCCTGTTTCCAGGTACCTCCTGATCGGTTGCATCCATGAATTTTTGTCTTCTTCTTCTAGTACATCCACCTCGGTCTCCCCTATGCTTCTTTCTTGGAGGTATATAAGAGGGATTACCCTGGGGTTTTCTGTCTTCATTGAAGAGGCAAGTCTGGCCAGGGAATCTGCTTCGCAGTTGTCTTCTCGTCCGACCTGTTCGAAGAGTACGTTTCCCACTTTCTCCACCCACTTCTTTACTTCGGCCAAGTAAGCTACCATGGCTGGTTCTCTGGCTTGAAAATCTCCTTTCAGCTGCTGTATTGCTAGCTGAGAGTCACTCCTGATCACTACATTGCGGACTCCTACTACCGTACACAGCCTTAGTCCGGCCAGTATCGCCTCGTACTCTGCTTCATTGTTTGTAGTTTTGAAGGCGAATTTGAGGGCGAGCAGTATTTCTTCTCCCTTCTCACTTTTTAGTGCTACCCCTGCTCCGTATCCGTGCGAGCTTGCGGACCCGTCTACAGACATTTCCCACCTGTCTTCTTCTACGGCCAAGACCTGCGGTTCTGTGAGCTCTGCTATGAAGTCTGCTAAGGCTTGCCCTTTTATTGCTGTTCTTGGGAGGTAGGAGATGTCGTGCTCGCTTATTTCTACTGACCACTTCATCAGTCTCCCTGAGGCCTCCGGTTTCTGCAAGATTTGTCTCAGGGGAAAATCCGTGTATACTTTGATCGGATGGGCTTGAAAGTAGGGTCGTAACTTCCGAGCTGTGGTGACCAGGGATAGGGCGACGAGTTCGTGTGTGGGGTATCGAGTTTCTGCGTCCAGCAGGGCTTTACTGACGTAGTAAACTGGTTTCTGGACGTGGTCGGTCTCTTGTACCAGTGCCGAGCTTACTGCGTGCTTTGAGACGGCCAGGTATAGATACAGTGTCTCCCCTGGGAGGGGTTTGGCTAGGAGAGGGGGCTGTGCCAGGTATCGTTTTAGGTGCTGGAAGGCTTCTTCGCACTCGGGTGTCCAGTCGACCCCTTTTTGAGCTTTCTTGATGACTTTGAAGAAATGATGGCATTTGTCGGTTGCTCGTGAGATGAACCGGTTGAGTGCGGCGATTCTTCCTGTAAGGCTTTGCACTTCCTTAACTGTCCGGGGAGACTTCAGGTCTAGCACGGCCTGTATTTTTTGCGGGTTTGCTTCAATGCCTCGTGAACTTACCATGTAGCCCAGGAACTTTCCCGAGGCTACCCCGAATGCACACTTCTCTGGATTGAGCTTTAAACTGTGTTTCCTCAGGAGTTCGAAAGTTTTCTTCAGGTCGGCTACATGGTCTCTTGGTTCCTCGGACATTGTTATCATGTCGTCGACATATACCAGCATGGTCGTGCCGATGAGCGGTTTGAAGACTCTGTTCACTAGTCTCTGGAAAGTTGCCCCTGCATTTTTCAATCCGAAAGGCATTACTTTATAGCAGTATAGTCCTTGGTCAGTAATAAAGGTGGTCTTCTCCTCATCCGCAGGGTGCATCCTGACTTGATTGTATCCTGAGAAGGCGTCCATGAAGCTTAGTAGCCCTTGGCAGGCTGTTGTATCTACCAGTTGGTCTATATTTGGGAGGGGAAAGCTGTCTTTTGGACATGCTTTGTTGAGGTCGGTGAAATCTACGCACATTCTCCACTTTCCGTTAGACTTTTTCACCAGTACTACGTTGGACACCCACTCTGGGTATTTTACTTCCCGGATGAAACCGGCTTTCAGCAATTTTTCCACCTCGGTCGCTACTGCTCCGCACCGCTCCTGGTTGAATATTCTCCTCTTCTGTTTTACTGGTTTGTGTAATGGGTTCACTGCTAAGCGATGGCTTACGAATTTTGGGTCGATTCCGGGCATGTCCTCGTGTCCCCATGCAAAAACGTCGGGGTACTCTTGCAGACATTCCAACAAGTTTTTTCTTAGGGCCTCGTCTAGACTTCCCCCTATTTTTATGCTTTTCTTTGGCCCGAATAGTTTTACTCTTCTTCTAATTCTTCGGCTGCTCCGAGCCGTGCAGCTCTATCGGGCCGAGGAGCAAGTTTTCCTTCGTATTCTCGTCGTCCTCGTCCCTCTGTCTCTTCTTGGTGCCTCTTTCCACGCAGAGGGTCTCTCGCGAGTAAGTGGCAAAACAGCTGCGGGCTACCTTCTGGCTCCCGCATATGATCCCGATCCCTTCCTGCGTGGGGAACTTCAATTTCAAGTAATAACAGGACATTGCAGCGCCTTGGTTCTCATCATGAAGGGGCGGCCGACAATGACTTGATAACTGCTCATGCAGTCTACTACAGTGAAGTTTATCATGATTGTTCGGGTTTTGGGGGTGGCCCCGATTGTCATAGCTAGTTGAATTCTTCCCAGCGGGACGACCGTTGATCCCCCGAAACCGTACAGGGGGGTGATGTCTTTGGTTAGAGCTGTGCATTCTACCCCCAGGCTTTCCAAAGTTTCTTTGGAAATTATGTCTACTGCGCGCTCCCGGGGTCCACCAGGATTCTGTCCACTTCTGTGCCGCCGATTGTTGCTTTGATTATTAGTGCGTCGTCATGGGGGAAACTTACCCCCTGAGCGTCTTCATCGGTGAACATGACGGGTGTCGACCGACTTCCTCGGGGGTTTGGGATTTTTTCTGTTTTCAGCACCTCTGTTCCCCGTGCTCGGCTATAATTCTTCCTCGACCGGTTAGAGTCCCCGGCCAGCGTTGCCCCTCCTGCGATGACGTTCACCTCTCGATTCCTTGCCCTTTGTCTGGCGGCCATGATATTGTGGTCGATGTAATTGTTCAGGTACCCGTTCCGGGCCAGGTCCTCCATTTGTTCTCGCAGGTCCTTGCATTCATCGGTTGTGTGCCCTTTTAGATTGTGGTGCAGGCAGTAGGATCTTTTGTTTTTTCTCTGTCTGGGGGAAATCTTCTGAGGTCGGGCTCTATTAAGAGGCCTTTTTCCCGTATCTCCATGATGATTTCCCCTGGCGGCTTGCTTAGGGAATATACGCTTCCTCTCGGACCACATGGTTTACTTGAGTTGCGGGTCCTTTGCTTTGATCCTTTTGTGCCATTGGTTTGAACTCTCTGGGTCTTGGATTGAACTTCCGGAATTCTCTCTCTGGTCGCCGGTGGTCTTCTCTCCTGGTTACCCTTTCTCTGGCGGTTGTCCCTCTCCGGGATACTTTCTCCTCTCCTTCTAGTAGGACGTACTTCCTGGCCACCTCCAGTGCAGTAGCGTAGTCTGGTGTTTCGTGGATCCTCAGGTGGGTCCATAGTTTCCCGACCCTTAGGGCCCCTTTCAGACTTTCCAGGGCTTCCTGGGATTCGTAGCCTCCGACCTCGAGTACAGTGTCATGATACCTTTCAATGAAGCTTTTCAGTGTTTCGTCGTCTCCTTGTTTTCATGAGTCTTAGTTCCCCTATTGTTTTTTTTAGGGGTGCAGGCTCCTTTGAAATGCCGGATGAACGACTTCTTAAGTTGGGAGAAGCTCTGAATGCTCCTCGGGGCCAGACTTCTATACCATAGGATGGCAGGTCCCCCTAAAGTTAAGGGAAATACTTTGCATATGGCGTCGCCCATTACCCCCTGTACTTCCATTAGGAGGATAAAGTTTTCAATGTGGGATTTTGGGTCGGAGTGGCCTTTGTATGGTGCCATGGTCGGCATGTTAAAATCGCTTTGGAAACTGCGCTGTTCTTATTTTTCCGTAAGGGGAGACCCCTCTTCCTCGCCTCGGGTGTCTCCCGCCCCGATCTTGAGGCTTTCTCCCCATTTGTCATCTCTTTTCTCAACCAAGATTTTATTTCATGGGTTTGCCCCCGCGCCGCCTTCTGTGTCTTCTGTTCGCCTGTCGCCCCGGGCGTGGCGTTCTTTAAACTCAGAGGTCTCCTGTACGTCCTCGTTATACTTTCTATCCTCCCTTTTGGAGTTGTAAAAACTGTCGGAGGAGGGGTCGGGTGATTGTTCCTCCTCTTCTTCTTCCCATGTGTCTTCTGATCTCCCTACCACCGCAGATCTTATCCCATAGGGGCCTCTCTTCCTGGGTCCCTCGTCTTCGCTTACGTCTACTACTCTTTTCCCTCTCTCCTTCTCTTTCCTCTTCTGTCCGGCCTCGGTTTCAGTTTCCTCGTTGTTTGCTCCTTCCATTCTTTCCAGTCGATCCATCATAGACCTCATGCCATCTTCCATTCTTTTCATCCAGTCTATTGCCGGGCCTCCTGGTTGGTGATTTCCGTCCTCCGCCATTTGTCTTCTCACGTGAACTGCTTTTTGTGAAGTTCCCCACAGACGGCGCCAACTGTTGACGGTGGATTTTGGTCTCAGGGTAATATTGGAATATCACTCCCGAGAGAATCCTCCTCCAACTGTGAATTTGTTTGGTTATGGGGGACCAAAGGCAAATTTAGCGGAAAACAAGAAAACGCCAATCAGACAAGGTGATTTAACGTGGTTCGGCGGATTTTGGGATCCGACCTACGTCCACGGGCAAGAACAGGATGGTACTTTTATTACTCAAATTCACTCCTCAGGTCTCCTCTTTCTCTTTTACAAATCAGAGCTCTATGATACTAATCTCTCACTCTTGTGATGATTTTCAGATGCCTTTTACACATGCTCTACCCTTCTATTTATAATAATACAGAAATCAGATTCCTATTTGTATAAGAAATCCTATTGGACTCAATCTTCTCTTCTTGTAGGGTTTCCTGATCCGGTGCTGCCTTCTCCTTTCGTATTCCCTTTTGGATTCTGATTCCTTCTCCTTGCGAGAGTAGGACATTTCTCTTATCTTATCCATAAGAATGGGGCGCTGTTGTCTTGGACACTTCCCGTCGTCTGGTCGGTCTTAATGAGGTCGGCCATGACAATCTTTTATGTTGAGAGTGTTCCTGCCGACGTCTATAGTGCTCGGTCACCCGGACCATAGTGGTCGGTCCTTTCGTAATGAGGTCGGTCTCTGCATGATGTGGTCGGTCTTCTTCATGATGTCAACCAGGGAAAGAAATTTACCCTTTCGTCCTTGTTGTGCTGTCTTAAATGCCGTAGTGCCTGAAAACACCATCAACAAGTACTTATGCTTTTAAAATAACAGTTTACCTGCTGACCCTAATTTCATGTATTTTAGTATTTCGGCAAAGAAGCATCCTAATGCTATCTTTACTTCATGTTATTTTAAACGTTTTCAATATTCGAAGATAGAAATTATGGCAAATCCACCTATTTTATCTTATGGAGTCAGGAAACGAAGTGAGGGCCTTTTTGAGGGGTTGTTTTTTATAATTTGAAGGGTTTATAAATTTATGTGATATTTTTATAATTACTTAACACAATAGTTGAGTAAAAAAATAAAGGGGATCGGCCGATCCTAATTATAAAAAACTTCTCCCACCTTCCTAATCTCCATTTTCCCACTACTATGTTTTTATTTTTTTTATTTTATTATTTTACTAAATGTTTGCCACTTTAATGCAATGATCAAGTTGCAATTATTCCTTTTATTTATTTAATTTGGGTAAAGTTGCAATTTACCAGCCTACCTAGTACATCTCAATACCTCCACTTTTGCCATTTAAGATAGACTGTGGTTCGAATAAATTAAGTTACAAAAAATATTCTTCTATCTGATTCTGGGGACGTGGGCGAGTTCCAGAATCACGCGCTAATATTAGGTCCAGATCTAGTGTTCATTTGGCTGCTCAGGTTGGACGGTTATTTTTTGGGACCATGTAAGTTGGGTTAAGAGAAAACACTAACCAACAACTTGAAATATAATTAAATATTTTAGGTTCCATACTTGTGAAATATTATAAATAAATATTATTGATACCGGTTAAGATGTTAATACTAAATGGATAGAATCATAACACTACAAGAAAATAGATCTTTAGCGTCGAAAAATTTCGTCGCTAAAAGTCAAAATTTCGTCGCTAAAGGTCTTTAGCGTCGAATAAAATTTTTGACGCGAAAGCTTGGTCGAGGTAGGTATTTAGCGTCAAAAACTGATTTCGACGCTAAAAATATATCTTTAGCGACGAAAATATTTGTCGCTAAAAGTACTTATCTTTAGCGTCGAAATTCATTTTCGACGCTAAATATCTACCTCGACCAAGATTTCGCGTCAAAAATTTTATTTCGACGCAGAAAATATTTAGCAACGAAATTTTGACTTTTAGCGACGAAATTTTCGACGCTAAAAGTGAAAATAAAAAATAAAAAATTCGTTATAATTTATAACAAAATTGATATTATAAATTAATTTCAAACTAATTTAATTACAAAAGTAATTAAATTTTTAAAAAACATAAGAACATAATTACAAATTTGTTATAAAATATTATGACAATGATATCTTTATTAATATAAAAATAAAATTACAAAATTTATCACAACAAAAAAGCTTAAAATAATAAATAAAATGATAAAATATAATTTTTCTATATATTTTTTCCATCTTCACTTTCATATTTTTCATCTTCACTTTCATTTGTTTTTCATTTTCCTCACCTTCTTCATTTTCATAATTTCTTCATCTTCATATTCCCCTACAAAAAAAAATTAAAAAAATTAAAATATTGGATGTTAATATAAAATACATAAAATGAAACAAAACATATAAGGAAAAAGAAAATTTAGAGAGAAAATAAGAATATGAGAGAAAGAAAGTGAGAATAAGAGACATGAAAGAGCAAATGAATTTATAAGGAAAAAAATAACCTTTAGCGACGAAATAGGCTTTCGTCGCTAAAGGTCCTCAAATAGCGGGAATTATTTCCGCCAAAATTTTGATTTTTAGCGACGAAATTTTTGACTTTTAGCGTCAAAAATTCGTCGTTAAATATCAAAAAATTTAAATCAAATTTTATTAGGCGAAAAGTTCAAATTTTAGAAGGTGGGGATTCGAAAAATTTAAATTTACCCTTTAGCGTCGAAATAGTTGACTTTTAGCATCGAAAAATTCGTCGCAAATTGTCAAAAATTTAAATCTAGGCGAAAAGTTCAAATTTTAGAAGGCGGGAAATCGAAAAATTTAAATTTACCCTTTAGCGTTGAAATTCTATTTTGACGCTAAAGGTGAAACCCTTTAGCGTCGAAATCAAAATCCGACACTAAAGGGTTGACCCTTTAGTGTCAAACAACTATTTCGACGCTAAAGGTGCAACTTTTAGCGTCAAATCCAATTTGGACGCTAAAAGGTTGACCCTTTAGCGTCCAAATATATTTTCGACGCTAAAGGTTTACCTTTTAGCGTCGAAATTTAAATTCGACGCTAAAGGGTTTATTAGCGTCGAAAAAAGTTTGGATGCTAAAGGTCCATTTTCTTGTAGTGTAAATATTCAAAATCTCAAATTTGATTGTATCAATCTAATTTTTTAAAATCAAAACCCATGATTCAATTCATTCTACATGAATAAGATTGGATCGCCACAAAATTTTAATTTTCAAAACCCTCGCGAATAACGTCGGATGAATTATTGCACAGCCCAACCAAATAGAACGATTATAAATAAACTTCTAAGAAATGTTGTGTGAGAAAAAGTTGTAGGAAAGTGTGGCATTTCATTTCATTTCATTAATTTTTTTTTTAATTTTTTTTTTTTTTTGGTGGAAGGGAAATGAAAAACTATCATTAATAATCAAAAGTGCATAGAATATTGGGGAAAAACCCCAGCCAAAACCCGGAGAGTCCCAACAAGACATCTTTCGTAAGGTTTGAGAAGCAATCTTGGAGGAAAAACCTTTGAAGCTTTTGGCTATGTTGGTAAATTGAGATTCCTGCAACTACAACTTGGATTGCTTCCAATAGAATAGGGCATGAGCCAAAGTTTCTGGTCCTCTTTTGCACTTTTGAAATTGGCACTCAAGTAAAACTTTTTTTTTATCATGTCTCTGAGAGCCCTCTCTATAGGAAAATCTTCACTTTTTCTGGTAGCTATAACTTTTAGATTTTGTTCCAATTGCTAGCGGCATTCGAAGACTCTGAGGCTGCTATCTCATTCTTATCTTTCATGACCACATAAAGAGTAAAGAAGTGTCCCATGTTATAATGCCGGAACAATTGATCAGCTGTTGTTGTCCTAAGGAGGGGAATGCTCCAGATAGTCTCACTTTCAACTTCTATAAAATGCTGCTTGATGAAGTTCTCGTCCCTTGTGTTTCTTCCATTGAACATGACGCTGATTGTTGAATCTAAAGGCAAATAATATGGAGATATAGGCTTCAAATGCTTGGCCTTGGAAGCCAAATACTTTCATACAGCAGTGCACTCTCGCCATCTCCAATCTTCTAGCGAATCCCTTTTCTAAACAATTTCCTCATCCACATGATGCTTCTCCAAATGAAAGGGGCGTTGTGACTAAGTCTTGCACTTAGGAAATGGATCCTCCTGAAATATTTAGTTTTTAAGAGCTTAATCATCATGGGATTTCGAATATGTTAGTGACATATTCGTCAGATGGATTTTGATGATGCAATACTAGAAGATTTCGACGTGTATTATCGGACATTACAAAAAGATGTTGAAGCACATTGGTGATGAAGAGTAATGAATGTGAAGAAGCGCCTATTGAAGAATATCTTGTTGAAATAGAGAGAGGAATATTGAGAAACAATGGCTTGACTTTTCCATTGATTAAGAGTGAATATATATATACACAAGATTAGGCATTGCCGTGAGTTACCCAAAGCACATAAATAGGAAACTATCCTAGAATTGGGAGATTACAACTAATTACAAGGATATTACAATTAATTATAATAATTGAAAATATGAAGAAAATCTGTTATAATTAATTCTCTAATATGCCCCCCTCAAGATGGAGCTCCAGAGGAGACACCAATCTTGACCCTTAAATCTTGGAAGCGGCTTCGTGGAAGCGGTTTGGTAAAAGCATCTGCAAGTTGATCCGATGAGGAAACATGAGTAACACGAAGAGCACCTGATTGAACTTGACCCCGAATAAAGTGATAGTCAATTGCCACATGTTTCATGCACAAATGAAAGATTGGATTAGAACAGAGATAGGTGGCACCAACATTGTCACAGTAGATAACAGGCGGTGTAGGAATAGCGATGCCAAGTTCTGTGAGAAGGGAACAAATCCAATTGAGTTCAGAAGTTGTAGTGGCAACTGATCGAAGCTTGTTGTTTTGGGATGCCTAAGCTCACAAATGAGCTCTGAATTTATAGCAAAATGAATGACTCGAAAATTCAACAAAAATCCATATGCATCTAAAGTTTATTTGGAAGGTTTCACCATTTTCAAACT